>ML782707.1:1033088-1047744 GCA_009831015.1 Picea engelmannii
CTCCATATGAAGTCCAATGAGGTTGGAACCACTCTCAAACATCCTGAAACAATTAATGGTACTGTTAAAAATTTAAGTAAAAGGATGAAAATGAAAGAGAAAGGAGAATGTCACTTTTACTTTAAGAATTTAATATTACCATTAATTACTCAAGAGAAGCCAAATGAGTAGTGTGAGTGAAATAGAGGGGGTGGGGTTGGCTTTATAGCTTCATTAGGGGCTCTAGACAATTCTAGAAGCTTCCCATGCATGCCCCCAACCCTAATTTTTTTTTAAAAATAACAAATTTCCTTACTTTTCCGTCCGCGGGCCTCCTTAGCAAAAAAAACCGGTTCCGTACGGAACCGGCCGGTTCAGGGAAAAAAACCGGTTCTGTACGGAACCGGTCTAAAGCAGTTTGAGGGGCCGGTTTGAACCGGTCAGACCGGCCGGTTTTGCCGGTTCCGGTCCGGTTCTTGTAACATTGTTCTCCACAACCTACACAACCCAAGGAATCGGATCCCCCTTCACTGCACATAGTCCCTCAGGCCTTCCCACTTCTCTCCAGGGTTCCATTACCCCTGGTTGACTAGTAATCCTCCCAGCTACTCCAGGATTGCTCACAACAGCCTTCACAAGGCCCTTGAGCCATTTCCTTATCAGAAAAACGGTTTACAGGATTACAGCCCAGTTTACAGGCACACGGGCCTCTTTCTCAGCACACAACATAGCCAAACAATGGTTGCCTTCAAGCACAACATGGTTGGTGCTCTTTCCAACACTCCACTCACCTCTTCCTGTCCAAATTTTTCCTATAAAAATTGTTCTCCATGAAAAAATGATCTGAAAATCTTAAGTTGTCAATCTAACCATTAGTCCTTCATTAATAACAAATCTTTTCAGTTTTCCAAGATCTTTAAATGAGAGTGCACTTCGCCATGTTATGTGATTTGCTTCACTTAACTTAACTCTTATACTTGTGAAATTAACTTCCTTAATCCAATTATCAAAAGTAAATTGTGAAATGATAAGAAGAGATCATGAGAGAACAAATATCAACACAAACACACCAAAACTTGTTAACGGAGTTCACCAGACATATTGACTACGTCTCCAGGTCCACTCCCAACAGTCAAACCGCTCTTCATTAATCTCAAATGATTAAAGAATACAAAAGAAACGCATGCATATCAACTCCTGAAACCACCTTTCAGATATGCAACTTTGTGAAAGAAACAGACATCACCATTGGCTTCTACAGGAAATTTTGAGACTTTAGAGTATAGACTCAGCGATGCTTGGCTCGGCAACATAGGCTCTAGAATCACTTTTTTGTTCGGCTACTCCAATACAGAAATAGAAGTCGGATTCAGAGTCCTCTCGAAATTCTGCAACTTTTGAGTATAAAGTCGATATACCTCTGAACATGCAGTCAGGACTCCCCCTTTGGCACAAACTCCAAAGTTGTTAATCAGATCTGTACTGACTCGAAATGTGTGCCAAAAAGGCTCGGGAACACACATCTGATCATTTGCTCCAACTCATAAACACATACCAGATTCAGACTCCTCTCGAAATTATGAGACTTTCTAGTATAAACTTGATATACTTCTAAACAGGCTCTCAAGGCCTCCCCTCGGCACAAGAACCAATGTTGTGCCCCTGTCAAACTTGTACCATCTCAGGATGCATGCCAAAAATGCCCCTCGTGCATTGATTTGCAAGCCCAATTAAAGAAAGCAACTTATGCCAAACTTAGAGGGATTTTGCCAGATTTGGTGGAATCCGATACGCCACCTTGGCCTTCTAGAAGGTGCCACTTGTCTCCTCTTGATTGGGCCACATGTTCGCCTCCCATTGGCCACCTCTGCCAACTCACCACCCTGCCACATGGTGCTCTAGGAGCCTGCCACGTCACCTTCCAAATAGGTGCACAGCCTACTCACTGCATTGTTGGCATCATTATACAGATGCCACATCACCATGTTGACTAGGCTACCACGTCATCGTACGACCTGCTGATTGGGCTACCACGTCACCATGTTGACTGGGCTACCACGTCATCGTACGACCTGCTGACTGGGCTACCAAGTCCCCTGTATAGTCTAACACGTGTCATTGTTGATTGGCCTGCTGACGTACATGTGCCACGTTGGTTGTACAGATGATGACATCATCATGACACGTGGCAACATGGCATGTTGTCATGTCAGCATGTTGATGTCATATGTGGATGACACATGGCATTTTGTGGTGTTGCCACATCAACTATTGACATCAATGATATGGAATGCCATGTCATCATTTCCTCTGTTTGGCAAAAACTTTAGATCGTAATGTCTTCCTCATACGATGTCCTTTTGAGACGAAATTCACATTGTTGGAAAGCTCTCGCCAAGCACCACGCAATGGTGCCATTTTTTTAGCACTTGAGACTTTTCATTTTTGAGCCATCCAGATCCTCCTGGATCACACCTCCCCACTAAAGAACTTTTGGACCTCCAAAAGTGTGGATTATTCAGCAACTTAGTGATGATAAAGCTTCCTCACTATTCCACCTTGCTGAAATGTACTACAACTGATCTTCGTCTTGGATTTCCATCTTGGGACCGATATTTGTCTTGGATCTCCATCTTAGATCTCTATCTTGGCTTCTCCATATTGGCTTTTCATCTTGGAATTCCATTTTGGATTCTCCATCTTGGATTCACCATCTTTGATCTCCATCGTGGATCTCCATCTTGGACTTTATCATTCTAGTGTTGGTCATGCCATGGGCCATCTTGGCTTCACTGTTCTTGTACTGCTTGATGTATCTGTTGGAGTTTTTGAATGAACTTCTGGTTCATTCCCTTTACTCTCTTCCCTGAAAGCAAAGTCCAAACATGTTTCCACAACCTCTATATTGTTTGACTTGCTTATTTACAAGGCATTTATATATCTTACATGAACATGGTATAACATTTTTGAAATGTACAGAGCACAAAGCATACATTTTTCATGGCATTTAAACAGTAGCCATCTATACTTATCAACTCTTTTAATAAGTATTCTACCTTCATACTTCACATAAAGAAGACTATTTCCATCCTACTTTACAACAACAACAAAATTTAGAAGGAATACATATGCATGCTAACTTCGCTATCTACAACCGATAACATCAATGTTTCATTTTAGGTTACTTCCCTAAAATGATAATCATAACTGCTCCATTTTAGACTGCTTCCCCAAAATGAGGACCATGACTGCTTCACTTTAGGTTGCTTCCCCAAAATGATGATTATAACTATTCAATTTCAGGTTGCTTCCCCAAATTGAAATCTTCCCAGATACCTATCTAGGGAAGGTATAGGTGGGCTTCTTCATGGACTCCTCTTTCTGACAGTTTCACCAAATAAATTCACCAATTCATAGTGATGACCTAGATCACATTCTGGTGTTGTAGTCAACTTCTCTTTCAATGTCTCAAAGGCTTTATGTTGCTTGCCTCGCCACTAAAGACTTGTTTCACACGTGTTAATGCATGCAAAGGAGTTGCTATATATGAGGAATTAGCAATAACTTTCCTCCAATATTGTACTGCCCCTAGGAAGCTTCTTACTTCTGTCACGATACTTGGCTTGGGCCAATTTAAGATGACTTCCACCTTAGAGGGATATACCTTCAACTGACCATTCCCTACAACATAACCCAAGTATATAAGAGAGGTCTTGCCAAACTCATATTTAGACAAGTTCACACATAACTTCTCCCTTTCTAGTACATCAAGTACTTTCTTTACATGCATTACATGATCCTTCCAAGTACTACTAAAGACCAAAATGTCATCTAAGTACACAATGACAAAAACATCAATAAAGGGTCTGAAAATATCATTTATTACCCTCATTGTACGAAGTGTAGCCATCACTTCCCTGGGGTTCATGGGAGGATCTTCTCCTTCATTTCCCACGATAGCCATCTCATATTTACGAAATCTCCTTTGGATTTATGGATTGTAACTTGCAAGTTTGTCTTCACCTTACTTGAGTCAAGCTCTTGTAAGCATTCACCTGTCAACCCTGTTGTAATACCACTTGATCTGAAAATCTTAAGTTACCAATCTAACCATTAGTCCTTCATTGATAACAAATATTTTTTAGTTTTCCAAGATCTTTAAATAACAGTACACTTCGCTGTGTTTTGTGATTTGCTTCACTTAACTTAACTCTTATACTTATGAAATTAACTTGCTTAATCCAATTTTCATAGGTAAATTGTGAGATGAAAAGAAGAGATCATGAGAGAACAAATATCAACACAAACACACCAAAACTTGTTAACGGAGTTCACCAGATATCCTGGCTACGTCTCTGGGTCCACTCCCAACAGTGAGACTACTCTTCATTAATCCCAAATGCTTTAAGAATACAAAAGAAAGGCTTACATATCAACTCTTGAAACTACCTTTCAAATCCGCAACTTTGTGACAGAAACAGACATCACCATTGGCTTCTATGGGAAATTCAGAGACTTTAGAGTATAGACTCATCTATGCTTGGCTCGACAACATAGGCTCTAGAAGCACTTTTCTATTTGGCTACTCCAATACAAAAACAGAAGTCAGATTCGGACTCATCTTGAAATTCTACAACATTTGAGTATAAAATCGATATACTTTTGAATAGGCCCTCGGGACTCCCCCTCTGGCACAAACTCCAATGTTGCGCAAGTCAGATCCATATTGTCTCGAAATGCATGCCAAAAAGGCTCGGGAACACCCTTCTGATCAACTGCTCCAACTCAGAAACAAAGACCAGAATTCGAACTCCTCTCGAGATTCTGAGACTTTTGAGTATAAACGTGATATACTCATGAACATGCTCTCGAGACCTCCCCGCAGCACAAGAACCAATGGTGTACCCCTATCAGATCCGTATTGTCTCGAGATGCGTGCTAAAACCATGTCAAATTCCCAAGTAGAATTGTGTGGAATGCTTTAAGTTTTTTGTTTTCTGGTTGATGCGTTTTGTCAAGCAATGTGCACCAATAGCGTCCTTAGGCTCATTCTGGGGTTTGGTTTTGAGTTTAACAGCACGAGATAGTTTGCATGATGGTAGTGATCTTTAACGACAATGAAGCAAATAGAAATAACAAGGAATAGCCACAAAACTCAGATCTGGATTTATTTATTATATAGCTAACCTTAATACAATAGAAGAGCAGATCTAGAAAATATATGAAAGGATAGAATATGTGGTTGACAGCACCTCCAAAATACAACAGAGAACAAAGAGATTGACTCCCAAGAACCTCCATAAGCTACATGCAAGAGATCTACAAGATCAATTTCTTTCCCTTCCTCTAAATTGTTGTCTTCTCTCGCTGAGTTGCACCCTCACTGGCTGTAGCGACCCATAGAGATTCGTTCTCCTCGGATCTGGCCTCAAAACCCCATGAAAATGTCGATCTCTTGTAAGGGAGAGGATAGTTGGCTCATAAGATGAATCTCCCCTACTAAAGATGTAAGATCTAGCCTCAAGCAAAAAATATCTAACCCCAAATGCACCCTCTTTCACTCTTCACATCCAGCTCTAATAATAATAGTCTTTGAAGGAGGAAACACCAAATAAAGTCGCCCCGGGTATGGAAAATGCATGCAAGATTGGATCTCTTCCAGAGCCCACCTCTAGAACCCAAATCAAACTTCCCTAGCTTGGATGGTGCGCCCTTCCTGCAAAAAACCCTCCAACAGTGCACCCCTCCTGAAATATATTAGCTCAAATAGATCTGAACTAAATAGAATGATGAGGGTGGAATCTTTCACCACCTTGGCCAAGCTTGAACCAGGAAGGGAGGGATCTTTCACCCTCGTGTTGATCTCTAGGGTTTGTCTAGTCAAATCCCTCAAAACGCTCAAGCTGTCGGAGCTCAAAGTTGCAAGTGAAAATGATCAAGAATGAGGAAGTGAGGCGCCCCCATCATCTTTTATAGTCCAAATTCTAATTTCTCACTTAGATTTTTTATTGCCTTTCTAAAATCTTTTCTTCGATTATCTCACATTAGCCACTTAACTTATAACTACTTATTTGCCAATGTCACTTTTTCCTAATGTGACTTTAGCTCCTTAGTGACATATTTTGACCACCTTAGTCCCCTTTTAGATGTGACTATAGCCTAGGTGGAACAACTAGGCTACTAAGTCTTCAAGTGCCTTGGTCATATGGAAGGGGATCTTACAAAACCCCCTCGTGCATTGATTTGTGTTCCTAGTTAAATGAGGTAACTTTTGCCAAACTTAGAGGGATTTCACCAGATTTTGTGGAATCCGCCAGATCTGGTGGAATCCAATAGGCCACCTTGGCAATCTAGAAGGTGCCACTTAGCACCTCTTGATTGGGCCATGTGTCAACCTCCCATTGGTCGTTTGGCAAAAACTTCAAATCGCAATATCTTCCTCATACGATGTCCGTTTGAGGTGAAATTTGCGTCGTTGGAAAGCTCTCGCCAAGCACTACGCAATGGTACCATTTTTTTAGCATTTGAGACTTTTCATTTTTGAGCGATCCAAATCCTCTTGGATCAAAAAACGTGAATGTCCAAAAACTACCCATTGGCCATACAAATTTTCTCTCATGTTTTCTTGCTTGACTCTCACTCTTCCCAAAGATGATTGTACTTTAGCCATGCTCCCTAATAACTATGGGATGTGACTTCTCACACCCACCCTCTTACATGAGTTTAATGATTGGCTTTGAAAACACTCAACAGCAATTTAGAAGGTTACACACAGTGATAATAATTTCAAGAATGTGGGTTGGATTAATACCCATGAATAATTCCCCCCTTGGACCCCCTCTCTCTTGTGGAATCATTGCCCCCCATTGTTCTCCATCACTTTCGTGTCGCAGCCAACGATTACTATTTTTATTAGTTATTTCAATGCACATAATATACCATTCAGCCTCCAGCCACATTAAACCAATACAAGCTCTTCGCCCCAACACATCGGGTCACCAGTCTAAATCACATTTATACAATTACATTCTGATTCGTGGGGATTAAAATTGGGGTTGTTACAGCTGCCTCAACAGATATGGATGGTGACTAATCATCTAAATTGGACAGCTTCCTATGCAAATTCTACAATGCAACTTGGGATTCTGTTAGCCCAAATCTGCTTCAAGTATACGAATTTGGAATGAAGCAATCATTAGGGTCCAATATCAATAAAGGAACCATTAGCCTTATTCCAAAGGTCAGTGAACTCAAGCTTATTGCCAATTTGGGCCCATTACATTTTTAAACGTCTCTTACAGTATTTTGACCAAGGCAACCAGGTGAGCCAGCACCTGCAAAACGGTGCTTTTAATGAAGAATTGCAGAGCAGCCAAGCTTTGGCATCACTTGAAAGTGGATGAAATTTGTAGTGGCAGAGAGGCTCAACTTCAAGCCAAGCTCCATTGGCTCAAGCCTGGGATAGGCCAACAAAGGACTTCTCAAAGCCTTAGCCTTGAAAGAATCAGCCATCAAAACCCATGATGGAAAACTTATGCCGCAAGAGCACATCGAAAAAGAATTTGTCTCATGGCACACAATGGTGTTTCAATACCAAGACCTAAACGAAGAATGTAGGGTGGCCATGCAAACCTATATTACCGCAAACCTATATTACCGTGGCCTTGTGAAATATTTTAGAAGCTCAAACAAGATCATGTGAGCAGTAGCTGACTTTATATGAGTTGACAATTGCCTTCTCAAATATGGATGATGACAAATCGCCTAGATTGGACAGCTTCCTATGTGAATTCTACAATGCAACTTGGGCATTTGTTGGCCCAAATCTGCAACAAGTATACAAGAAATTTGTCACAAAGCAATCATTAGGGCCCGATATCAATAAAGGAACCATTCGCAAGTTTGGTGACCTCAAGCTTATTACCAATTAGAGGCCCATTACACATCTCTTATAAAATTTTGGCCATGCATTGACCCTTAGGGTTAACCACATCTGGCCAAAAAAACATAAGTCATGTTAACACTCAGAACCGTCCAGTTCCAAATATCAACTCTAGAGAGTTAACACTTGAAACTGGAAGAGTTAAAAGTAAGTAGAGAATGTACACTGTCACCTTGTACAGTCACTCTGCACTTTAGGTTAGTGCTTACTATCCACGGGGGGGTCCTTTGCAACCTGTAAGCAATGTGTGATCCTAGAGATCAACAAACGCTGCAAACTGCAATAAATGCTTGCTGTAATTTAAAATATCAGACCTGTAATCTGCATTAAAAGTTAAAACACACTAGTCAGCAAGCCGGAATGCGGATTTACACCTCAGGATAAATTTATGCCTAGGGAAACATGTAAATCCACTGTTAGAACACGAAAACCTGCCCTTAAAAGTGCAGATCTGCATGCAGAAATACAAAGAAACAGCAAGTTTAAATAGCAAAATTATGAATAATGACTTCAGTACCTTGAATCCTATGGGTAATGGAATTAGAAAATTGATTAAGAGGGAGTAATTCCCAATGTTAACCAATTCAATAGATTAAAGTAAAGCAATAGACACAATAAACAAGTAAGATATAGCCACCGAATAGATGTTACCTTTATTTCCAAAGTTGTAAGTACAAAGTTTGGGGGGGTATTAGTTTCAACTACATGAACTCTAGCGGATGTCCAACCACTTCTAAAGTACCTTCTCACACCTATGTGTAAGGATAAATTCACCTGAACAAAGTGGGAACAACCTCTACCTCTCACTGAAAACTGTGAACTCTTACACTCGGTCCAACAGGAAAGTGGGGTGTGAAACAAGAGACTCAAGAAAAATCACTACTCAATAATAAGATCTCACTTTCTTCACCCTACCCTTGCCTTTATAAAATAGGAATAGGAGTTTACAAAAATATCCCAGCTATCGATAGAAGTCAAAGATGCAATATGCCAAAGATAACTCCTCTAAAGACGGAGCATGACGTAAAGAAGGCTAACACACTAAAATAACTGAGTTTAGCTCAAGTAATCTCCCCTCCAAGCCATGCACTCTCTTCCTTGATGATAGGCAAGTCCTCCAAAGAACCCTCTCCAAGTCTGTCTGCTCCTCCTCTGATGATAATAGTATGCATGAGAGGGAAATCCACCAACAAAAACTCCCATTCTTCATAAATATCCTCCCCTAAAAGGGTGCACTCTATCCATATGAGAAATAGAAGATTTTGAATAAAGAAACCACCTAAAACCCTATCCTTAAGCCATGTGCTCCTCTTAAAATGAAAATAGCATGTGTATTAAAGGAAATTTCGTGAAAATGGACCTCCTTGACTCATGTGCTTCACCTCTTCACCAAAAAACCACAAATCTCTCGTAAGTCAACAATGTCAAGCCCAAAAGGTGGGCACTCCTCCATCTGGCAAAAATAACAGTGAACAACCTCCAACAAGTCATGAGAAAGCTCCTGAGTTGTAGCGCTCCATACCATGGTGGAAATAGCAGTAAAATGGAGCCCAAATCTCACTCCAAGCATGAACCTCTAGAAATAGCAGGTGTCAAGACGGATACAATCCCTGAAAAATAGAAGTGCTCAAAATAACCTCATTACATTTGGTTCTTATTCCTGGATATTCTCCTCCTATACATCTCCACCCCAGAGCGGGTTTCTGGGCTTGGAATCGAGGGCTGTTCATGCCTCAACTTGGCTCTCACTCTCTACTCTTACCTTACGACCTTTTGGTAATCCTACTTTGTAATGACATCATTGTACTTAGCAGTCCCTTTGACCTACTTGTGTGGTCATCGGTCAGACATTAATAAAATTATCTTATCTTATCTACGTCATACTGGGTCCTCGAAAATATAATCAGCTTGCCTAAAATATCATCCACCTGCTAATAATAGACTGCCCAAAAAATAGACCCAAAAATCAGTCTCATATTTAGCTAAACTTTGAACCATGGATTAATCTCCATGAGTCCATACTAGGTCCCTGGAAATATAATTTTCCTGCTATTCTAACTACCTTGTAAAAATAGAAAAAAGAAAACTTCTGAAAAATAGAATTTCAACAAAAACAGAAATTCCTTTGGTTCACCCCAAATTCAAACAATAAGCCTATCTCCCTAATGGGTATCCAAATATACCATCATCTGCTGCTTAAAAAGATCAAGTTTCTAAAAATAGAAACTGCTAAAAATTGTTGAATCAAGAATCTGAAAATGCCCCCCCCCCCACTGTCGTCCATGCCCCATGCATGTTCCTCAATTTACATGTGAATCTAATATATGGGGAACATTGCTAAAGATAGAATGTTGGAAGCCTTAACTGAAAACCTACCAATAATAGCATAGGATGTGCTATCCCCCGGAAATACTTGTCTCTGAATACTCCCCAAAACTCATATAATACAACTCTAGAACAAGGTAAGGCTAGAACAAAGCTCTACAACGAATTACCGATTTGGCTAAAGTACTCACAAACCGTCGATGCCGAATGATGGGCTTTGTAATGTTGAGTCCATCCCGTATAAAGTCCACGAGTCGTCAATGCTAAATGGTGAACACTGTATTATGTAACATTGAGATCACCCCAAATTATATCCAGGAATGTATGTTGGAAAGTAACACTCAGATTTATGAAGGCAAATCTGGTGTTAACAAGCCCAAAGCAGATAACCTTCATCAAAGGACAATTGATATTGGATGATATAATCTCAATGTGGGAAGGCATAAAGTGATTGAGGTGCTCAAGCCTTGACATTCTCTTCATCAAAATTAATTTTGAAAAGGTATATGATAGGGTTGAGTGACCTTTATTTCTTGCCATGGTCAAGGCCCTAGCTTTGGAAACTTCTTTTAGAAAGTTGTTGGAACTTTTTTTTGTTGAAGACCATGCTTAACTCTCCAATCGAAGGATGTAGGCTTGTTTCATTCAATCCTCCAAGGTTGTCTCTTGGCACTTGGACTGTATGTGATGGTTGCAGAAGCCTTGGAATATTTAATTGCTCACGAAGTGTACCATTGGCTTATCAAGGGTATCCATTTTCCTAAACCTAAAGTTGGTTAATTGGTTAATGGGCATTTCACAAATGACTGCTTCTTCAACACTCTTGAAGAATGAAATAAAATTATATTAACATCCACTAATCACCAAAATGTCAGTTTTTCTATTGCTCCAAGCATGCTCTCCATTAACCATTAGTTTGTATCATTTCTTATATTTAGGGATTTTCTATTTTTAGCAATTCTATTTATAGACTAGAGTTGATGGGTTGACTGGTGATTAGTCATCAATGAGTTATTTGCATCTAAATGATGAGTTGAATGCGTGGCATGTGTTGCTGTGTGTTCACCACATAGCGGAGTGCACTTGACGTGTGTTGGCATGTATCTACCTATTCTTGGCACATGTGGAATGTTTTACTTGACTTAAATAGACGAGTGTGCTTAGTTTGTGTTGGCATGTAGCCACCACATGGAGAAGTGTGTTTGGCATGTGTTTACCTATACTTGGCATATGTGGGGCACATTACTTGGGGAGTTGCACTTTTCTATTCTTGGGCATTTTTGCATGCATTGACCGTTCTCTTACTCTGTAAAAAGATATGGAGGACACATTAGCAAACAATTCTCTTACTCTGTAAAAAGAGATGGAGGACACATTAGCAAACAAGTAGTCATTGTAATTATTCTTTCAATGTTAATGAGAAATTATGTGATTGCTACTACAGATTTCTAGCATGTTGGTTTTGATTTGCAGATTTGGTATTTCTCAGATCTACACTCCATCACTTGTTGGATTGATCTGAATTCCAATATGTAGTGTCCACACCCCTGATCTATAGTCCTGTGCTTTTGGTTTTCAAAAATCTCGAGTTTTTGGTGTTTCTTAACATTTTCAGTTTCAACTGTAGTATAGCATCTTTGAGTGCAGATCTGCTATCATGAATTAGAAAATTTAACACAAAATAGGTCAAAGGGGCTATGAAGTACAACATATCAAAATAGCAATAAGGGGAGTGCAAAAGTCATCTTCCAAAAGAACAATAGAAAACCTAAAGCTAAGAGAAGAAGAAGAAACAGAAAGACCTATGTCTCAAGTAGAACCAGGTACCGATACAAACACTAGAAGAAGATAGGTTGTAAACTATGGCCAACACAATGGGATGACTACAAACTTTTTGCACAACTTCTAGCTCAAAAATAGAATAGGCCAAGACTCAATGCTACAAGCAGAGCGCCCATGATATTCCAGATAAGCTATCAGACCAAGGGTGGTCCCAGATCCAATCAAGGCAAATATTTAAATTTCCGAGAATCCCACTCGCCTTTAGGCTCCGCTAAAGGACCTGTGTGTAATGGTGATTAAAGACAAGTAGAAGTAAGATAGGTCGTAAACTATTGCCAACACAATGGAGTGCCTGCAAACATTTCGCGCAACCTCTGGCTCAAAAATACAATGGGCCAAGACTCAATGCTACAAGCAGAGCGCCCATGATATTCCAGATCAGACCAAGAGTGGTCCCGAATCTAATCAAGGCAAATGTTTATCAAGTAGAGCCAGCTATAGGTACAAACACAAGTAGAAGTAAGATAGGTTTTATAACTATGGCCAACACACACAATGGAGTGCCTGCAAACGTTTTCCACAACCCTAACTCAAAAATGTTCCCATGATAGTCCAGACAAGCTATCAAACCAAGGGTGGTTCTGAATCTAATCAAGGCAAATATTTAAATTTCTGGGAATCCCATTTGCCTTATAGGCTTCACCAAAGGACCTATGGTTAATGGTGATTCAAAGAGTGGAGAAGAAGATTGAAAAGTTGTTAACTAAACATGTCAGTTGCCTGTTTGCAAATTCGCCCTTAAATATAGCAGCAACACGTGAATACTAATCTTGTTGGGTATCCTTAGCCAATGCCTACCAAAGACTTGAAAAACCCCTTAGGAGCTTCCTCTACATGAATATGGAAGGAGGTAGAGACTTATATAGAGTTAACTAGAATATATGTTGCACCCCTGAAGACTAGAAAAACATGGGGAATATTAAGACCCATACACAGGCCCAAGCTCTTCATGCCAAGTGGATCATTCCAGCCGTAGAAGGAATAGAGGCTTGGAAGATGCTCTTCAAAATTATATCAAGGGGGAGCTCCCTGTAATAAAATATCAAGGTCGGGGCTGAACCTTCTGACATTAACTCTTCCCCGACCATGGTTAAAATTAAAGGAATTTTTGTAGCCCGGAATATTTGGAAAGCTTGGGAATCTATCAAGCCATATCTGAGTTGGAAGGGCCTTAGGTTTCGATTTGGCCTATCTTTTAATAAGCACTCAATTTTTCGGTCGCCTATTCCTTGGCATGAAGGAGAGCCTCTTGGTCGAATCACCAGGCTTCTAGTGCTTGAGAATATTTACAAGAGGAATTCAAACTATCCATGGCATTTTCAACTCCTACACTAGGGACTAGCCATCTTATCCAGCCTTCAAAGAACGCTTCAGACTTTAATATGGACAGGCTGCTTGTGGAAAATGTCAAGGAGCTTATTCTCGATTTCCTTTTGTTCAAACCAGGTGTCCAACCTCCTGCCAACTGGCAGAAGGAATGGAACTGGAATCAGTCCAAGGCTTTCTAAGACAATGAACATGTTGATGGTTATTGGTGGTTCTGTAATAAGCCAATCTTAAATGCCCGACTTAATAAATTGTGGAGGCTCAAATCAAAACAATCCACATGGTTGTTTCAGCTCAAAAGTGTACTAGAACCCCTTGTGGAGCTGAAAAGGGCCTCTTTCTCTTGGTCCCTTATTCTAGGAGGTCTAGCCATACGCCATCGGCTTGTTCACATAAAAATTCTGCAACCCTTGTGCCCTTTCTGTGGTTAGTCTGAAAGACTTAAGCACATTTTCTGGTTCTTCTCATTGCCGAGTCTGCTTGGCAGTGGATCTCACACTTCAGGATTTAACTTCTTCCTAGGCCCCCTTCATGGAAATCTGCCTTGCTAGGGAATAAGTTGCCTTGGGCCATGGATTTTATTTCTGCATGGCAGCTCGTTAGAATTTAAGTTCTTTTTTTGATCCACAAAAGGAATGATAATTCACTTAATCAAACCCCTGTTAACAGGCTTTTCTCCTGTGATAACAGTACTGTGATATGTATTAACTTCTCATTGCTGATTACAATATGGGTATAAAAGATAGTGTTGGCTGTGGTGCACCTACACCAACTCCTAGACTACTAGGAAGGGGCGCCATGCACCATGAGTAGAGAACCACCTATTGCCTCCCCAGCGCCCTCAACTGAATCTCAACAGTCTTGGCAAAGTGAGGGTATGCCAAAGCACTGAATTGGTCGGGTTGTGTGGTAGACGAGAGAGCACCTGCCACCACCACAACTGGCCACATAGCCCTTCTACACGGCCATTCAATGACAAATTTCCAAATCTCCAACCGGCTATTTCAGAAAATGATAAACAATATGAGAATGATTGCCAGGAGGTTGTCGTACTGAACGTGAAACCAACAAACAAGGGGTGGGGATCCTTCCAAGAATGAAAGGACAAACCTCCACCCAATGCAAGTCTAATACCAATTGCAGCATGATCCTGTTATCTTTATTGCTATACATGTCTTTCTTATCTTTGATCCTGGACACTTAATTTATGTTTTGTACTGCCTATTACCCCCTCATATTGAT
>ML782708.1:0-15199 GCA_009831015.1 Picea engelmannii
AAGGATACTTAAGGCTTCTTTTCAAAGAAGACTTCTTCTAGAGTCAAACTGAACACTTGTTGCTTATCATGGCTGCTACTTTCAATGGGAACATGGATAGATACTTCATAATTGTCAATGGATCATATCATTTAGGATTAGCTACCTCATAATCATTGCTTCATGCATGAATGCATGCTCTTCTTTTGGAATTCTGTAATCATCTCCCTCCATTTAAGAGATTCCACGCTTTCGTTTGCATCCTTATTTCCTGCTGCAAAGTGTCAACGCACTTCATCTTTTCCATGTGTATTGCTTGACTTGTAGTCATCGTGATAGCAATCCTTATCTTGTTATTCTTCTATCGGTATTGTTTCGCTTGACCATCTTATCTTCTAAGAAATAGATATACATGATATGTACAGGAACTATGTAAACATGGTATGTACAAGAACTTTGAAGAATATCGTTACCTTGACTTAGAAGAAGAAGATGTTTGTTTTATCTTGCTTGGCTTTCTTTGAGGGTTCCCTTTCTTCGACAACTATTGCTTCATCTGTTTTCTTCATTTTCTTTAACTCAGGACCGTGGTTCCTGTAGTGACCATATTTTTGATAGTTGAAGCATTGTATCTTTGAGATATCCTTTTCTTGATTTTGTTTCTTCCTTAAGCCAAACTTCTTCTTATTCCTGAGATTCTTGAACTTTCTTGTGAAGGCTTGATCATCGTATTTCTTTTGGGATTTCTCTTTTGCGTTAATCCTTGATTCTTCTTGTGCGCATCAAGTCCAAAGTTATTCAAATGTGAGATATTCCTTTCTTGTGGTCATGCTTGTGGCAAATGCATCTCATGTCTTGGGAAGTCCATTGAGTACTATATTTACCAATTCCTTTTCTGAAATTATCTCTTCAATAACTTGTAGTTGATCTCTTAACTGAGAAATTCTTACAAGGTATGATGTTATGATGTCACCATCATTCATTTTCATGTCACGGAGCTCATTCTTCAGACTCATTACTTGTCCAATGTTTCTAACTAAGAATAAGTTAGTTAGGGCATCATACATCTTTTTAGATGAGTCAAGATGAGACATGTAGGATATCAAGTGGAATTTTTCATAGTCCACTATCATACTCATAGCATTGATGTCATTTTCGTTGAACTTCTCCATAACTTCAACGTTCTGAGGTTCCTTCTCTTTTCCTTCTTCAAACTGTGGTTCCACAATATTTCCTTTCATGGTATCTAACACTTTATTCTTGGCAAGGATGAGATCGATCCTTGTTTTCCATTCTCTGAAGTTAGAAGCCCCTTCTAACTTGTTTTCTGACTTCATAGAGTAAATCATGACTGTTTTGACTTTCTCAACCTTTGACTTTGAGCAAAAAATTAAACTTGACATCTTAGCTTGCTGAGAGTACCAGGAGGTGTGCTAGGTTAGGGCACACTAGGCTATCCATAAATTAGGTCAATATCTTCACGTAAGATGCTTTAACAAGAGGGTTATGGTTTCGTTGCTGCAACAAAAACTTTGACTGCAACTGCAAATGTAACTGAGAAAATCCTCCCAATCTATCTTCCAATGATTAAACTGTCCGAAGATAGTGTGGGCCCATAACCTGTTAGAAAAAATAGGTGTGCTCGTTTCACCATAGGCAATATAGAAATATTGTCACCCAACCATAGGCTGGAGCCACCCTGAGCACTTTAACCTTGATAGAGAATAATTCTGAAAGAAAAGCCTAGGCCTAATAGCTAATCAAGGTAGCATATCACTCTCCAGAGCTAGCATACCAAGCAAAATTCCAAACCATAACCAAGAGAAAGTCCAAGCCTAAAACCAAAAATACAAGTTGTAGTAGTTGCAACTACAACTACTCTCCAAACTTGCGTACTTACTAAATTTCTGTAGTTGTGAGTTGTGTGTGTCCAAATGAGCTCTGGCATCCTGTATTTATACTGCTCTTTCTTAGCTTTATGGGTTGACTTCTCTTTTTGGAGGCTAAAAACTCAATATCAATTATTTTCTTTAGTCAACTTGTCTTCTAGGGTTATGTCCAATGCTTTAGGGTTTCTTCTTGTTTCTTAAAATATTCTAGTATTGTCAGGGTTACACGTGGAGGTTCAATTCCTCCCGTAGCTACCATAATATTAACGATAGGAAGATGAAGCGTAGAGAAGTGGTGCGTGTATAAGAGGAAGAGATGGTGCACATAGCAATAATGCTTTGTTAGGAGAGGAAGATAGCGTGCAAAGTGGTAGTGCATAGATAAGACATGAAGATAAAGTGCAGATGTGTGGTGCACAGATAGGACAAGAAGATAGAGACAAGCGTGTTGGTGTGTCTGAAGAAGAGGAAAACGGAGGCTCCCCTAGTGGTGGGGGAGACTAATTGGTTAGCAATCTTAGGTTGGAGGTTCATGATCATCTGAGCCTGTATCCACTGGGAAGGGTGAATAAGGATCTAGAGATCAAAGTCACTAAACAATGTAAGATCAAGTTTCCCATAAGTGTAGATTTTATTGATGAAGTGGAGTTAGATGTAGTACCCCTTAGCGTGTGTGTTGTAGTGTTTGGAAGCACCTACATGTATATGAAGGTTGTGATCTTCATGTAGAAAATAAATCGATACCATCTTATCAAGGATGGGAAGTCTAGCATCATCAATGGACACAAAAGGTATATCGAAGATCTCTCTTGTTAGTGCCAATTAAGCTAAAAAATTGATCAGTTCTAGTAAGAAATATGTATTGATTTTCTTAAGAGAGAATCAAACAGGGGACAAATTGGTAAGAGTAAAGGCATCCCTAGAGGGATGTACCAAAATGTAGAAATAACAATTGGAGGAGTTGGTGCAGGCATACAAAGGAGTGTTCTAGGAGCCTAAAGGGTTTCCACCTAAGAGGGAAGTGGAGCACCATATACAGTTGTTGCCCAACTCCCCATTACCAAATATTGGGTTGTAGAGACAATCTATTTCAGAAGCAAACAAAGTGAAGAAATAGTTGCAAAAGTTTTGGGGCAAGGATAAATTTGACCAAGCACCTCATCTTGTGAGTCACTTATCATCATAATACCCAAGAAGGATGCAACTTGGTGAATGTGTATATGGAGCTTTGAACACGATCACACTCAATAATCAATACCCTCTACCCAGGATCGATGATTTGTTAAACTAGTTGCAACATGCCAAGTACTTCACTAAGTTGGATCTCAAATCAGGATATCACCAGGTACGTGTTAAAGAAGAATACACCTAGAATACTACCTTCAAGACAAGGCAAGGTATGTATGAATGGTTGGTCATGCCTTTTGGTTTATGTAATGCACCGACTACATTTATGTGACTGGTGAGTGATGTATTACATCCTATTTGGATTCATTTGTAATAGTGTAGTTGGATGACATATTGGTTTATAGCTCTACTTGGGAAGAACACATCTTGCATCTTATATAGGTGTTAGAGAATTTGAAAAAACATCAGTTATTAGCTAACCTTAAGAAATGTGAGTTTTCTTAGCAGTCATTGGTGTATTTAGGGTATGTGATCGGTAAAGGGGAACTTAAGATAGATCATACGAAGATGAAGGCCATCTTCAAGTGGTAGATTCCTACCAATGTCAATGAAGGTAGGAGCTTTTTTGGGCAGAACAATACCTATGAAAGTTCATAGCCTTCATTTCAATGGTAGCTTCACCACTCCACGCCATAACATCTTGTGGTAAGAGTTTCCAGTGGGAAAAAAATCAACATAAATCTTTCGACAAACTTAAACATAAGATCAATCAAGCACTAGTTCCCACATGGCCTAACTTGTAGAATCCCTTTGAAGTGGAGATGGGTGCAAGTGGATATGTTATGGGAGTGGTCTTGATGCAAGGAGATAAGTTGGTATTCTATCATTCTAAGATGTTTCATGGAGAATATTTGAACTACCCTACATATGAGAAGGAAATATATACCTTGGTTCAAGTTGTCAAGAAATATAAGCATTATCTAATGGGGAAATAAACCATTATCTACACTGACCACTAGCTACTACAGTATTTGTAGGCCCAAATTAAGCTACAACAAATCAAGCAATTCAAGTGGATGGGGATTTTGCAACAATTTCATCTAGTCATCAAATATAGGAAAGGCAACCCTAACAAATTGGAAAACATGCTTTTAAGGCCATCCATGTCCAAGATTACAACTTTGGAAACTCTTATGCACATGGATCCTTTTACCCATGATACATACACAAAAGATGAAGACTTCAAAGAGGTCTTTCAATAGCTACAGGGCCATCTTCATGTAGAAGAAGGTGATGGTAAGGATGACTACCATCTCTAGAATGGGTTTCTCTACAAGCTAGAGAAGTTATGTGTCCCTAAAGGTGAAAGATTGCAACTTATCAGAGAGGCTCACACCTAAAAGTTTGCAAGACATTTTGGTCTTCGGAAGATTGTTTCCAATTTACAAAGGTATGTGTATTGGCCTAGAATGTAAGAAGATGTATCTCGATATATTAGAGGATGCATGCTTTGTTGTACTAACAATTCCAATAATAGAAAGCAAGGTCTATACCATCACTTACATGTACCCACTTTACCTTGGGAAAGAATTTCAATGGAGTTTTTGGGTGGTTTTCCCACAACCAAGAAGGAACATAGCTATCTTTTATGGTAGTTGCTAGGTTCAACAAGATGTGCATTCTTATTCCTTGTAAGAAGACCATCAAAGACAAGAAACAACTAACTTGTTCTTTGAATAGGTCTGGGTGAACTTTGGGATATGTTGACGTGGCCTGTGTGTCCTTGAACAACAGTAGGGGTTACCCCTGGTGAGAAGTCCCAATCAGACATCACACCATTTGGAATAGGGAACCCATCTGGATTTTGGCCCGACAACCATTTCTAGTTTGGGGTTTACAAGTTGCAGCCTAGTTCATCGATGATGGTTCCTAATCTAAGGAATGAAATGCAACTAATCTAAGATGCATGTGTATGGATGAAATGAAGGTAACCAGGAATAAAACATAGAACCAAACATGCTCCTATCAATTGCCCAGGAAATAGGGTACGTAGAGCAGAGACAAGAATATGAATAAATAACTGCAAACCCATAATAGTCTAGCATTTAAACAATCACTTACAGTCTTATGTTCACAGATTCAAAAAAATATTTCCTAAAGAATAGAAATAAGAATGCAACAATGACACATAAGAATAATCTATAATATGAAAAACATTCTTACACATCCCCAATGTTGAGTAAAATGTAGCAGAATAGTCCACACACGTGCAACACAAGACTCAAAGTTCTCCCAAAAATAGCTTGGCCAAGCATGATTCTCCTCATTAAGAGTTTCAACAATAGTACATAAAAGCTCAAATAGCCAAAATCCCCTTCTTCATACGTTGGTATTCCTTTTATAAAATAAGAAATACCTTTCACATTCTTTAACTGCCAATAGTTTTGAATTATTTCTTTTGTCTTATCCTACAATTAAGAGTGCCTCCATGTATTTGCTAACGGATATACAAACTTTAAGCATATTCTCGAGTAGTCAATCTCTCTCTATAGGTTGTTCATGAATCATAATTCCCGAAAATGTCTTTGACCCTATACATATATATTAATTTATTTTTATCAAACTTACTAGAAATTTATGTTGTCCACCCGGCAAAAAGGAGTCTACCAACATGTTATTCACTATCCCAACTTTCCAAAGAGCCATTTTATGCTTGATTTGACCACTTGGAGCTCGAGATATAATATTATATGAATTCAACACTCAACCACCATCAAATTGTTTTTTCGATTAAATCTCCACCGTTGATCTGCCGGCTCAGATATTAATCCCACATGCATCAGGGAGTTTGATTATGGAGGGTTTATATTGTCAAATCTCTCCCATGTAACTCGTATTCAAATTTAGGAAAGGTATAAAGTGTCTGACCTATTATCACAAAATTTGTACTTTTGCAAATCCCTCCACAAGATCCCAATCTCGTGTAACAATTGGAAGTTTCTACAACTGTCACCTAAGTAGATACTTCCATAGTTTTAGTGATGGAAGAAGGTCCAACATAAGGGAGGCTTCCTCGGTGACCTCAAGGGATCAAATAACAAGATTAGTCGAGCCTACAACCCCCTATATTCCTCACCTTAATGTTGGGTCTAGGTCTAGGAGAGATAAGGAAGGTAACAAGGTAATTGGTTCACCTGTACAAGACAATAAACAATCCAAAGCATAATATAGACAATTACCAAGTTTTATAACTCATTGATGACCTATTAGATACTATATAAGAAAATAAACCAATTCATGTTGGAAATTACAACAATAAGACAATGTATAACAACAATTAATCTTTTGTAACAACAACAGGAAAAAGTACCCAAAATTATAGCAATTTAGCATATAAATTAAGCCTTCGACGTGTGCAACAACATCCAATTTATAGATCTAAATTATGAGTATCTTTAGCCACCATTCCAAGTAAGTATGCAACAATTAAGTTAGACCCTAATGGTTGTAACGAACTTTTATATTATCAACAATAAATATCATTGGTTTGCTAGAGTTAGAGTTAGCAGAGTTAGTCGATCACTTTAGGAGAGTGAATACTAATTCTAAGAGTGTTTTCACCACAAGGAGGGTTCTAGACTAGTGCCATTGTCTTTCGAGGGATAATGGATTCAAGCATGCAACACATGAAGAAAGACTTATATAATCAAGAATAACGAGGTTCAAACCCTAAGGTGCAAAGCCTCTTGAGCCTTAGGAGTCAAACCTTCAAGAAAACAATTTCTAGGGTACAAAGCCTCTTGGGCCCTAGATGTTGTTTTCCCTCTTCTAGATGACCTGGGTCAAGGATCAAATGACTAAGATAAAAACCTTAAGGTGCAAAGCCTCTTGGGCCTCAAGCCTTTGAATCTTAGTAAGAGACTAGGTCTCTTAATGCCTTCACTAATCTTGGACAAATAAAAGTATTAAAGGAGAGAAAGACTTATGTCTCCTTCCTAGGGTTTTGCTAGGACAAAGTAACATGCAACAAGATATCAATTAACAATTATACCGTGAGAAAACACATAAAATTAAAGAAAATCACTTACTTATCTAAGTTGTTGTGCCAAGAGAAACCCTAGTTGCAACAAGATATCATCCAAGAAAGTAAAGAATCCACAAAAAGATCCTCCTCCAAGAGTAGCGCACTAGCTCCAAGAGACAAAGAGAGAGAAGAGCGAACTTTTCTAGAGTTCTCCACCCACAAATGTGAGAGGAAGCGATGATGAAAATTAAATGTAGCACTAGCCTTATTTATAAGGAAACCCTAGCGCTCAATTTGTCCACAAAAGTCAATAATCATGTTACAAGTGGGGCCAACCCCTCAAGTTAGCCTCTACAAATGTCAAAATCATGAAAATAATACAATAATGGTCACACGTGTAGTGACATCATGCCTCCAATGGGCTAGGAGGGCCTCTCCAAGGCCATGTGTCATCGTCTCAAATTCCAAGCATGATAAGAGAATGCCATGCCTCATATCAAGTAATCACATGGTGTCCAAATGGAAACAAACCCATCATCTCCATCAAACCCTAGCACAATGTCATCATCTAAATGCCCAACATCCAAGGTGTAAGGCGTCCAATTAGGAGAAGGTCATGTGTCATCTCTGAGTGTCCTCCAACCCTCTCCCAATGCAACTTCCTCCATCCAATGCATGATATTCTCTAGGGTGTAGAGCCTAGGGTGTGGGATTTATGCCAATGTGTGTGCCACCATGACCATATCTATCAAAATCAAGCCCATATGTCCATGATCCAAGGTCCTGAATATGTGGGAGCCAATGTATGAATGTGTCAAGCCACTGGGTGACTCAATTCTCTACATCACACGTACCATATCTTGCAATAGAGGCACAATGTCTTGAGTGAAAGCCAGAGGAATCCTTCAAGAGCCGTGTCAGGTGAATCCAAATCAAAGCAAAATATGAAATCAAGTAAAGACAATGTTCATAAGATATACTAGTCCTTGAATCAGGAAAATTGATTTGTTACCTAAGATATAAGCCACGGGACACATCAAGTATTCCCTTCAAATTTGACATTAGCTCAGGACTTTATGTAAGTTGACAAGTTTGAATATGGGAGGACCTTCATCTGACCCTATTAGGTGTGCCAACCAAAACAATGAAAGAAAATACCTAGGTAGATGGATATGTTCAGGGGGAAGTAGTGAAAAAAAAGAACCCTTCAAGAGTAAGTGTGATAGTGGTACATGTTGGGATTACTTCATGGCTTATGGTGTCATTGAGTCCATTTCTATGAGCGCCTTTGTGGAGGGTGTGTTTTCTCTTGAGTTACCACTTTATAAGTGTTACATTTTTCCAAACCCCTTAATCTTCCTTTTTACTGTCCTCTTATCATATTTGCAAGTCCCCTTTATAAGGTTTCAAGCTATAGCATCACTGCTTAGGATTGGGGTGAACATGGAAAGGGTAGAGCTCAATTTTGGACTAGATTTTGAGAGTCCTTTGGTATTATTTATTTCTTTCTTTAACATTATTATTTCTTTATTTTTCTTTTGCTTAGCAACTACAATCCGCCTCTTGGCCTTCAACCCCTCTTCTCATGAGAGAATGGACCATGACCCATTACTAAAGTTTAATGCACTATGACATGCTCTACGATGAAAAGTGTTAAGTATGGCGGAGAAACAAAGTTTTACCCTTGTGAATCCCCCCCAGTAGTACCCCTTTTCCCTAGGCAGTGATAACACAGGACTAGGGCACAAATGCTGGCCACCAAGGTGAAACAAGGAAACAAACATAACTTCTTGAGCTAGTGATCCATTATATAACTTCAACCAATGATCCTCATTCACATGCCTAGTATATTAAGCACAATAATTCACATGAAAGAAGGACTAACGTACCTCATGGCGACGTTGGTTGACCATCTCCCATACACTGAGTTGACTAGATGTGATGACCTTGGTTGATCTGAAGTAGAAGAGGAAATCTGAGGGGGGATGTTGGGCTTCTATATATGGACATGTTGATCATCGTCATGGTTAAGATAATTGTCTGCGTTTTGGGCCGAGACATGATCTCCTCTAGTTACCCCTAGGCATGGGGGGGGTAACAGAGCCCACATTAGAATTTTGACCACACCTACAAATAAAGTAACCCTGGATTAAAATAATTAAACCATAAGTAAAATAATATAATTATAAATCTAAAATCCTCATGTTCAATAGGCTTTCAGGATGCCAAGCTCGCAGGATTATGTCTACAATATAGGGTAATCATATAAAGGGGGGCTCAATAGACCTTCAAGCTTTGGCTTTTGGAAAATTCGTAAGACATGATAAAGTAGCACTTGGTAGGAAGAACACGATAGGATTTGTCTGACAAGCCTTCAACTTTTGGATCGTGAGAAGATCACTAAAACACAACATTGACATTCCGAAAGGGAGAGACCACAAAGGTGAGCATGATGGAATTGCAGATTCTAGATGTCATGTAGAACAAGGTACCATGGAAAACATGTCATATAAACCTAGACTCCATGTAAGATAACACCATAGGTAAATAGGGGTTGGTTCATGTTGTAACTCAAGTTTACCTTGCCAAATTGAGGTGTGAATGGTGGAGTTCAATCAAATTGGTTTAAATCTTCAAAAGGACAACTCCATGGTTCTCGGTGGCTTGGTGGCCCAACTAGGTTCTATATTGAAACGTGCCATCATCAAGAGCTTCCGGGTGGTCCAGTGTCCCGATTGTGTAGTGGTAAGGTTAACAGAACTGTTAGGTAACAATCTTGTTAAAATTTCATCTAGCAAAGTCCATTAATTGGACTAGAGTAAATTCAAAAAGGCACATTTCTATTGTGTCCCAAGGCTCAATGGCCAGTTAACAGAGTGAATAAAGGTTCAAGAGTTCATGTTCACTTGTGTGCAATTAACATAGTGGACAAAAGTTCAAGGGTTCATGTTCCCTTGTGTCCAGTTAACAGGCACATCAAACGACAAGAATTCAAGGCATAGTCAAGGAAAGTAAAAGGGCATCTGGATTTCTTTCTTGTCAAACAATAGCATGGATGTTTTGGGGGTTCCACGACAGGGTTCCTAGGGAATTTGGGGTTTCCATAAAATATCAAAGAATGATAATTAGTTATGTAATCGTTATAGAGGTTGAACCAGAGGATGATCAAAGTTTTATTTTAACAATACTATGATTTGAATAATTAATCAGAGATTGAGAAGTGTGGATAGAGGAGGTGCATGGATAGAAAAAATCAGGTAAATCAACCTTTATCACTGGGTCTGATATCGAATTTCTTTGGTAATATTTCAAATGAATGTGTGTATGTGAGTTTACAAGGAACTTTTGTAGGAGGACATGAATTAGAAGAAGACAAAATCATAGTAAGATAGATAGGCATGCATCTTAGATTGTCATCTCGATGAGAAGAGTCTGAACTGGGGGATATGATGGCATTACGAGCTTCAAATTTCAGGGATAACTGGAAGCAAATTGTAAATCAACTTCCCGATGGGGAAAAACCTAATAAGGTAAGTCTAATGGCCCATGCTCGATGGTCAAGATTCCCGATATGGATCCAGGTTCCAAATGTGGGTTGAGGTTCCAATCATGGATCATGGTTCCGACAAAATAATAAAATACAATAAAATCCAGGCCTTGGAATGGAAATGAACTAAATAGAAAATAATGCAGTGGTGATAAAAGCAAATCCGATTGAGGTTCAAGAAAAACAAGGCTTGATTATGAGTGCTAGAGTCAATGAGAATCAAGATCCGATTAGAGAAATTTTTGGTCAAGAGAATACGATTAAGAGTTTATCATAGACATTTCAGAGTTGAAGAGGTCATGTAAAGAAATATAGGGTTTCCTAAGGCACACCTGAGGTTTCAATCTCTTTTCATCAATTGATTTCCCATGCTCTTGTGTTTATGGTGTTATGTGACCAAATACAAATTATCCTTTGTTTCAACATGAGTCTCTTGAAGACTAGAAACAACCTGAGTATCTAGTAAAGAAAGTGACTCCACGACTCTGTTTCTGCAACCAAAGAAGAATAAAATTTGTTGTATAAGGAAGAATATATTGGTTAACAAGTCTATGAAAAGGAGTTGGGTTTGATCAATAATGGGGAAATTAAAAGAATGAATTCCTTAGAAGCAATCATTTATCATCTTGGGCTTTTATGAACCAATTTTTTGTCGTCGTAAACAAATGTTCTGAAAGATGCATGATTTGGATTATTTTGATAATGAAATGAAGACAGATATATGACAATGAAATATACATACATATTGTGAGATACACATAAATATTGCAATAAACACAGAGATATAGTAATGCACATTTTTTATTAATGAGAGAATGTACAGAAACTGTAAAATTATAGAGTGAATGACTCGCTAGAATGGTGGCAGCTCATCTCTGAGAAGAGATGTGATGGCTACGCTCATTCGAAAAAAGATGATGATAATTACAATGAGGCTCTAGAGGCCTTTTTAACATGGAGAAAATCCAAAACCTTGACCCCAGAAGATGAAACGGCAAAAGTCATGTCAGCCCCGATGGGGTAAGTTGGTACGTCAACTTCCCAAGGGCGTAACTTTTGCATATGATCTCCATTTGGGGCGCACGATAGCTAGTTTGAAAGGTCTATCTGAGGACTACACATTTTTCCATCACACTCTGTCTAAATCCTAAAATGTGACTGTGGTGGGTCCAAAAAACGTTTTTTAGGTCCTTAAAGTGGCCCCACAAGTTTAGGACTTGAAATGTTGTAGAAAAATTGCCAAGGTGGAAACCCTTGTTTTGAGCCAGTGGAATAGGTGGGTGGCCATCAATTTCTTCCTGGATCAATCCTCCCCCCTTAGGAAGCAATGGTATCCATTGTGTCAAGTCCCCGAGGAAGATTTTGTTGAATATGAACTTTGGTGAGCTGCTTTCCTTGGTGAAGAAGTTGCCTTGCTTAACTTGTTGAAGGTTGTTATGAACCAATCTGGCTGCATGATCTACCTGAGTGTGGGAGGACTATGTCGGTAAAGATTCAACATGAAGAACATGAAGGGATTTATCATAACATGATTTGACTAGGTAGTGTGGAGGCACTCTCGTAGGTGTAGTAGGAATAACTTGGTACTCTTCTACAATATTTTTTATCTACTTCTGTTGGATAGAAGGTTCTTGGGTTGAGGCTACAGTCGTTGTAGTGTCCTTCTCTTCTGACTAGGTGGTGAAGAGGATAAACTATGCAGTATTAGAGATTACTTTGTGACATTGTTTTGTTGGTACAATAGTCGGAACTACCTCTGGTATCTTGTAGTGCTAACCCCCTCGAGTAATAATGACTCTACATGGTTGAGACTCATAAACAACATGACGCCTCCAAATATATGGTTGGTCTAACAAAAAATCAAAGACTTCTAGTGGGGAAACATCACATAGTACCTCATCCTTGAAGGGCTTGATGTCGTATAAAAGGTGACACTGTTGGCTGACACAACGATCTCATCCCTGGCAAAGCCATCCGACGTTGTATGGCTGCGAGTGTGGGGTTATCGAAAAATCTAAATGCCTAATGACCTCTGCTGAGATGAGGTTCTTCTGGCTTCCACTATCAACAATGAAATGCAACGGGGTCCCCTTCACCCACATCTGTGAATAGAAGAGGCACTCCCCCTCCTTAGGATCCTCTGGTTCTTCTATTTGGATTGTTGCGATCGCGACAATAGAAGTGGGTTATGCATCAATTATCTGTCTCCTTTTATTAGTGTCTGGATCAGAGTTCAAGTCAGGGCTCGACTCCGTTTCTTTGAGGTCGACCACCAATTACTATTTCGAGTGACATTCATCGATGTTGTGCCAAGGGATTTTGTGGAAGTCGCACCCCTTCCCAGTGTCCTTCTTTGTCTTTCTGTTACCCTTCTTTTCTTGTGTCTTGGACTGGTTGTATTGATTATTCAATGAGTTAGGGATGCCTTTACCATACTTTGGTTGTTGCGGATTTGTAGAGCCAAATTCCCGCTTGTTCCACTGCTTAAATTTCTGCACGATTTTGACAACATATATATAAGTGTCTCCCGGTGATGAGATGTCTAGAAACTCCATTTGATTTTGGATGTACCTGTGTAGAGGTCCATGGTATTTCAAAACCATATGCCACTCAGAGTCTTTGATACCCAACTTGGTGTGCAAGGTATGGAAGGTATCTGTGAACTTCGTCACTATTTCGTCTCACTTTTGATGCAGCGTGGTCCATCTCATGTACTGGTCATCATAGTTTCCCATAGGGTAATATTTCTCCTTGACCGCATCCATAAAAAAATCCCAATTGGGCTCGGCCCCAAATATTCCAGACTTCTCGGTGGAACTTTTCTCCCAGTAAGTTTCCCACCAATGTTTGACATGGGCGAGAGCCTTGGGGAACACAAAGGTGATCTTTTCTCTGTCGAAAAAATTGTGAACAGATAAATAACCTTCTAGCAAATTTAACCATTTTTCCAAAGCATTTGCATTGATCTGACCTTCAAATACGGGAATATCAAAATTTACTTGTACCTTGAATGGAGTAGCGTCTCCAAAGCGACTGCTTGATGAAGACGCGCCTGTTATTGTCAGCAATCTTTGAAGGATTTGGGCAAAATTATCCAGCATCTCATTCATTTGTTGCACAAGGACTTCCACGAGCAACAACTTGATGGGATCTTTTGCTCCTGCGTCTCTCTTTTCCTCTACCATGGAAGGCCGCTTAGGCTGACGAGAGCAGTTGTCCTCAAGGGAAACTAGCTCAACACCCAACTCTCTATACCTTGACCTCGTCGGGGACATGGGACATGCACTAAGAAACGGCAATGAGCAACCTTCTATGATACCACTGATCCAGATTATTTTGAGAATGAAATGAAGACAAAGATATAACAATGAAATACACAGAGATATTGCAATATACACAAAAATATTGCAATAAACACTGAGATACAATAATGAAATTTTTTTATTAATGAGAGAATGTGCAAAAATTGTAAAATTACAGAGTGAATGACTCGCTAGAATGGTGGCAACTTATCTCTGAGAAGAGATGTGATGGCTATGTTCATTCGAAAGAAGATGATGATGATGATTATAATGAGGCTCTAGAGGCCTTTTTAACATGGAGAAAATCCAAAACCCTAACCCCATAAGATGAAACGCTAAAAGTCATGTGGGCCCCAATGGGGTAAGTTGGTATGTTAACTTCCCAAGGGTCTAACTTTTGCATTCGATCTCTGTTTGGGGCGCACAATAGCTATTTTGAAAGGTCTATCTGAGACTGCACATTTTGTCGTCACACTTTGGCTAAATCCTATAGTGTGACTGTGGTGGGTCCAAAAAACGTTGTTTAGGGCCTCAAAGTGGCTTCGAAAGTTTAGGACTCGAAATGTTGTAGAAAAACTTCCAAGGTTGAAACCCCTATTTTGAGCTAGTGGAATAGGTGGGTGGCCACTGATTTCTACCTGGATCAATGAATGCATCTAATATCAAACTCTTGGAAGTGATCAAAGATCCTATAATTCTATTTATGGATATTAAACTGAGGAACATGGTTAACATGTGAGAATTTGAGCATGAATACGAGGATGAGTAGATACAATGCAGAAGCAAAAAAGGATGCATAATGCCAATATGTTCTACATTCAAGTCAACCATTCATTTCTCAATGATGTAGTGAGAAGAAAATTCAAACCAATGCATAAGAAATCAACAAGTCACTCAAAATCCAATCTCTTCAAGGAATAAAACAAAGCATTAAACCCTACAATCAAATAAGATCAACAATAGATTAAAATCCATTAAAACCAGGGGTGATTTTAAGAACCCCCACTAAATTTATATGTATAATAAATGGGCAAATCCCCATGATACATAGGAAAAATTGAAGGCTATTTTATCAATAATATAAAATGTATATATAATATTTTGGTGAATCTTTTAGTCAATTATACAATCTTGTAAAATATTGGCGAATCTTTCACTGAATTATAAAATCTTGTAAAATATTGACAAATCTTTCACTAAATTATAAAACCTTGTAAAGTTTAGGGGATCCTCCAACGACCTCACCTAAAGCCTCAATTTCCTAACCTGATTGACAGACCTTGCCTTGCATTGACATACCTTGCCTTGAAATGACATGTCTTGCATTGGC
>ML782708.1:24017-56602 GCA_009831015.1 Picea engelmannii
ATACACTTTCACTACAAGAAAGGCCATGATCTTGTACAGAACAAGACAAAAAATGTTTACATATCAAGTTTGGATTATGATTTTGCAACAATGAACTGAACTATAGACTTTCAGTTTTGTTTATAGAGGAAATATAAATTCAATAATTGTAACAACTCTTTAAATAAAAATACATCTTAATCATTATAAAGACACTATTTAGATTTGCTTTCCATTTTATTCTCTTGAAGATTATCCATTTTCAGAACTTTAATTGGCTAATATCTCAGTTTAATGTTTGGAGAGCTGGTCTATTGGACTGTTCATATATCCCCACAGATCATAAATTGTTCACAAAATTGTTAGGAGAGATTATGTGCAAATCACTTGCATGCCTCTCTTAGCTCAACCATATCCTCTTAGTTCATACCGCTCTCTAGATGACATTATCAGGCTCAGTATTGGTGAATTCACAATCATTAAAACAAATTGATGTTGGTACTTGGGATCTCTCTACTATTTGAAATGTTCTAATAATATGTTTTTTCTCAGTAACACACTATGGTAAATGTTCCTTTAAAATTATGATATATTTTTTCTTTGTGAGTACTGTGGATGTATTAGATTGCTCACGGTATATTGGTTATGATTTCATACTCGGAAAAGTTCCAATTTTCATCTTTGGATGATTGTTTTGTGGTTATAAACTACACAAAGTCACACATGCTATAAATGGTGACAATTTTCTAGTCATTAAATGACATTTTAAACATTGCTCATTGTCTATTCTATATTGGATCACTGCTTTCATGGTTATAACTTCTCAACATAATGCACTTAATTGATATTCTAGATTCTAGAAAAATGCAATCTACTGAGAATTAGCTCTATTGTCATCACTATATTTTAATATAGCAACAATATGTGTAATACTTTCTTGAGTTATCATGCCATAACTCTCTACTATCTCAAAATAAATTTGTAATCATTTTCGTGTGATCTCTTGAATGTGTAATCATATCATCACTAGGCTCTAGCCACTTGATCTGCCACCTCTTCCTGAGATGGAATAAAAAAATTCATTACTTTTGTTCATGACTAAGTAATGCTCAGTGTGCTCACTAGAATGAGCACAACACATTTCAAAAATTCAAAAAGTTTCGTAAGGTGGTTTTAGAAGGATTCAAATGAGATTGTCTTAATATGGGAGCTTCAAACAAAATAAAACCCCTCCCACTCCCTCCCAAACCCTGAAACAATTGAATTTTTCATATTTTGTGTATTTAATAGTAAACCAGTTCACAAGCCAATTTCAGTTCCCTATCGATTTGACTCTTTATCGGTTCTAGTCTTGGTCCAAGTCCTATTTCTAGTTCTTAAAACTTTGATTTCGATTTACATTCTACTCTAGGGACGCATGGATATGAAACCCTACAGATCATTACCTTTTAATGAATCTTGATCCGGAAAAACCCATAAATGTTAAAGATTTCAAATAATAGAAAAATAAAGAATGGAAAAAAACAAAAGAAACCCTACAATATGTCCTATGCCATCAAATAATATGATATAAACACATGAAAACTCTTCTCAAGGAATTTTGGAAAGGAAAACTTCACATAGAAAACTCACCAGGGAGAACTTTGTGACCGGCAAAAAATTTGAACGACGAACTCAAATTTTCTGGTTATTTTCCAAACAACAAACAACATCGTTACATTTCGTGAAAATTTTAGGAGGGCAAACTGCATTCCCCGCACTAAATTTCCCATTTTTTCTTGGGCGAATGTTGATTTGAAGCACAAAGGATTGAATTTTGCTGGGCGAATGTGGATTTGAAATGTAAAGGGTCAAATTATTGTAAGCTAATGCGGACTCGAACTGCAGAGAGTAGAGCGCTAAATATTCCAATGAAATAAAAGAATTAAAAATACAATTTTTGAAGAGGTTAAGTATTTATCCATTAAATATATTTTTTGGGCTAAACTTCATAAATTTCAGAAAGCATTATATTATAAAAATTCGCCCACTTGAAATTTTAGGGCCTCAAATTTCGCCCAATGGCGAAATTTCGCCCCTAAAATCATCTATGATTAAAACCAGTTTATAAAACAACATTGAACTAATTGAGAGTACAACTTGCCAAATTTATTGCACAAGGAGAAATGAGCAGAAGGATGAAATTGAAGTGAAGAAGATGGTTATATTGTACTGAGAAATTTGCATCAAATCAAGGTTTAAATTGCCCACACCACATGCTCATGGAGTCAAATTAAAAGAATGACAAAATGATCACATATTCCATTCAAAAGGCCAATTAATATCATAAACAATCTTAATAGTCTCAATAGAATGCTACCCGGGCTTCACATTAGGATGTCTTAATATCATGATCACATGGTAAGACCAACCTTCATTATCCTTTCCTTAATAATAACATGTATTGATATCTTTTTGTGGCAACTCTTCAATTTGTTTTGAACACAAACCAAAGTACATGATACAACATGAAGTCAACATAGCAAATAGAAGTTAAAGATCACTCAAACACTAGCTCATAAGAATCAATATTATGATTAACGGGTAGAGATCTTCAAGGAGTTATTTTCCAGGAGCATGTCAAAGAGTAGGAGGCGCATTGAAGAACATACAAAAATGTGCAATTAGCAAATAAGTCTCGTGCAATGAAAATTTCTTCAAAGATAAGCAATCATTAAAGATCCAAATACCTTTAAATCTATTAAAACCAATTAGCGCAAAAGGCTCAAAAGGTTCCATGTCAATCTCATCACACAAGGATCAAAGAAGCCTCATAGATCAAAGGAAAAATGAACAACATTTGAAAGCATAAGGTCAAAGAGCATTGACCATGAAAAACTTCCTCAAAGATGAATAAAGATATACACCCCTAAATCCCTCAAGGTAGATAAAGAATAACCGATAGGAAATAATAGTAGTGGATTGGGCATTGAAGTTCAAATTTTAGTAGGGGGGCCTTATTATTTTGCTTATAAAAGTAGAATGAAAGGGGTGATGTTGTGGCCACAAAAAATGGTGACACACAGAAAGCACCAGTTATCTTTGTTAATAAAATCTAGGGCCTTTACTTCCAATCCAAATGTTAAAGATAAGATCATAAATTGAAATAAATTTTCCAAAGGTTATGTGTACCACAATGATGCCAAATTTCTAAAAGATATGAATCCAAATCTCAAGTACTCGTGATCTATCATACCATTTTCAAAGAGCAGAATTTATGAGGCTAATTCTCTAACTAGCTATGCACTCCTGATTTCTTTTGGTTTAACCATGGGATTTTCACTTTTTTATAACAAACAAACATCTACATAAGTGTGTGTCTCATCTCTCTTTTCTTGGCATTGCTTCATTGCCAATGAGTATCTATAACCCCGACGAAAATGCCTCGGTACCATACAAGCATGGCCCCGCTGCTAGCAAATGTCTATAGCCCCGACATGTTTACTTGTACTTCCCACGCTATTAATAATGCTTTCTACTTCCTTTTGTTTCAAATTCTGCTCACCCATTTAGATTTATATATAAGTATTGCATGTGCAATTGGGTGTGAAGGAAGCAGGGTGATACAAGAGTTGCTTTAATTTACCAAGTAGATGTCATGCATTAAGTTTAACATCGAGGTCTCTCTAAATACCATCATAGTGGTAACCAACTTATTAATGTGAGGTGGATGGAGCTCGAAGAAAAATATAGATTGAAAATTTCCTTTACTCTCAGATTATCAATGCACTACTCCATAGGCACATGTGTTCCACCACAACTATTAGTCGATATCTAAAGCTAATAACTTCAAAAAAATATTTCAAACTGAACAACCCATGTTTTCTATGACTTGTAAGAATCTCTTCAGTGTGTGACTATAGTTGGACCTATCCATACTCAAACTCAAAGATTAATCCACAGGTCAAATGAAGGAGTCAAATCAACTTAGAGAAATACCAACATTGAAATTAAACGATGAAAATAATATGTAGACGAAGGTGAATGTTGAAGCTAACCAAATCATGAAAATAAAATAAAACTAAACTAAACTAAAAGAAACCTAAAACTGAAAATGCTAGTCATCAAATCAAACTAAAAAACAAAAAGTAAAATTAAAAAAAAAGGGAACATGGCATCATGGGATAAATCTGGGACAATAGTAGAATGTGTATGATATGTACGAAAATGTTTACGTTACAACTCCAAGAATTGAAATAAAGGAAAAATCTTCAACAAATAAATTTTCCATACACAATAAAACCCAACAAGAATGATTTTTAGGAATAAGTACATAATCTGGAAATCAAAATTAGCAAGATTATGGGGAGTAGTGATTAGGCAAACTCATATCAAATCAAGCTTCATGTTCCAACAAACTTGAAAAAACATTTTTTTGGTGACAACAATTCAAAATTTCTGAAATGTTAAAGGATATAAAAATTGAACAAATTCAAGAATTCACACCCTTTTAGCTTATTGTCATGGATATGGTCTGGATGAAATAGGATCTTCAAATTTAGAAAATACCTTGATATTGTTAACCGATATATTCGATGCCTCTTTGATTATTAATCCAGATCATTTCATTGATTGTATCATTCATCCCTGATGGTACAAGAGAATAAAACCCACTTCCATGATTGGAAAACCAGATAAAGAAGAGGGCAAAACTATGTACAGATCAAAATAAATGAGGTAAATTAACTAACTAAAGGAGACAAAGGCAAACTATGTCATCAAAAGAAGAATCACCTTGAAAGATAAGCTTGTAAACATAGCAGCATGTGATAAATCATGAACATCCTCAAAAAAGCATTTTCAGTGAAAACTCCAGACACGAAGTTGGGTGAGATAGGTCTCTTATCTCCTCAAATAACACAATCAAATTTGTTTATTTTAGGTGATAGGAAGTCATTGAAAAATACATTTCTAAATTTTTTAAGGTTCATTTTTTAGAGCCTTAGGTTTGTAATAAAGTTGAAAAACATTTGATTTGGTTTTCCCTTTTAAAAAGTCAAAACTCAGGTTTCAGTAGCTAAGCGCCTTTCCAAAAGGGCTTCTAAGACACTGAAAGTGCATAAATTTTGCGTTTTTACTGCGTTGAGTCATCATTTTCAAATGATGATTCTGAGCGACTGAAGAATATTTTAGAGAAACGAGAGGAGGTTTTTGTTGCTAACACATCAAATAACAATAACATCTCTCATTTTTCCTACAGGTGTCATATATTGGGAGATTCGAATTCATCTCTGAGCCCTAATTTTCGGATCTTAGAATTTCCCTGTTTGACACATGTTTTTGAAATGCAGATCCCAGGCAACTGAAAACGAATCTCAAATAATTGAGAGAGGTTTTTTCTCAAAACAAACCAATATACAAAAGCCTCTTCCAGTTTTTACACAGAGGTTTTTTTTTGAGAGATATGGGTAAATCTTTGAGCAACATATTTCCAAAAATTTCTGTCTTTTCCAGCCACCTCACAAATTCGAATTTGAGATAGGAGAAGAGGTTATCAGATCCATCTTTTGAGGATCTTGAAACTGTTTGTAAAGTCTATAAAGCCAAGATCATTTGAGGAACAAAGGTTCGATTTTGAGTTCTAAACTATATTGCTATTGTGATATAGATTCTTTCTATAATATGTTCAGCCTACAAGCTTCTTTCATTGTTATTGTCAGATCTTCTTTTCTCTTTCTGTTATATGCTTATGAGTTGAATTATGTTCTTTATCTATGTTTACATAGTCCATTGGTGACTTTCATCTCACTATCTGATTAGTAAGCAAAGGATCATAAGTATTTATTGATGATCTGTTAGCCCATCATATCTATTGTTTTATATACATATGTTTTGGTTAATTGATTAGTCTCTTTATCCATTTGATTCACCTATCTGATAATAGCTCTTGAAGGCCTTGCATTGTTTGAATATCCTTAGACAGTCTTGTGATACAATTCAGTGAGTTAGATATTCATCTTGATCCAAACCCACACCCATTATAAGAGAAAATTGTTACAAAAAGGTTAAGTTATCAGGCATCTCTGAGATACAGCCTAGGAGAGTTTCCTAGAGTGATAACAAATTGGCGTCGTCACTGGGGAGAGCAGATTGAAGCTCAACTTCCTTGGGAGACGACATAGTTCTAGCTTTTGATGATAGACAAAGGTTGAACATCATATTGGTTGTAGTCTTCTATCCGGTGACTCCATGAAGGACGAATTCAGTGGCGAATCCACTGTCTTCAAATGTCAAAGGCATTTGCTGCTCTTTTGGCTAGGAGGTTTGCACCTCTTAACTTTTCTGCAATTCCTGGTTTCCCATATCCAGTACCTTTTATGGATATTTGGGGAGACTACCTTCATGGTTTAGAGAAGCGAAAGAGGATAATCCTTCAGATCACCTCATCAGATTTCATCAATGCATGGCTCAGTTACATATACATGATGAAGATTTGCTCATGAAGATGTTTTTCTATTCATTGGAGGGTGATGCACGTAAGTGGTATTTCTTATTAACCCCTTCTAGTATTTCATCTTTGAAAGAGTTTCACAGAGTATTCCATGAGCATTGCAAAAGGTATTTTTCTCAGGAACTTCTGTTTGAGCATTGTTGTGAGGAGTTTCATTTAGATATTCAACATATTGTTTCTTCTAGTAGGGAGGATGAAAGTGGATATATTAATGAAGATACATATATGGATGAAGTTCAAGTTCTTTTTATTACTAATTCTCATGAAGAAGATCTACCAAACAATATTGATGATTTCATTACTGAGGATGCTTTAGATGAACCTGTTGATTCAAATCTAGATGAACATGATGATAATGATAAGGAAAGAGGAGATGTTGTTTCAGATCTATTTCAAAGCCATACTGTTGATAATTCTATGCAGAAAGCTTCATCTTTTCCATTTGGATTCTATCTTGATGTTCCCATATGTGATGAATATGATAAAGGGGAGCAGAAAGGATTAGATCAGAAAATGATGATGCCTTTTTCTCCGTCAGTTGTTGAGCAGCCATATTTGTACATGTTTAAAGATCCGGTTGCAGCTTGATGGAATCATATATTTCAGATCAATTGAAAATTTTAAACTTCATTATTCCACCAACACTCCCGGGTGAGTTTTATTTCTTGAAGAATTTTTTATCACTGCTAATATGTTTTAGACATTGTCTAATGATGAGTGATAGAGACATGCTCATCTCAGTTTTGAAATTTCTTGAATGGTTACTGTGGAAGTTCGCCTTTACTTAACCAAATTTTAGATTTAGTTAGAAGTAGGAGTAGGCAACTGACTAAGCTCTTCATATGAGCAGATAGATTGCTTTCAATTTTCTTAAATAAGAAAAGCTTCCTGGGGACTTGCACATTATGCTACCCTTTCTCGAGACAATGGCCTTGTGCCCATTGTGGACCCAAAGATTCTGCTGGATGGAGACCATTTCATTGATAAAAACCTTGAAGTGGTAGAGAAAGTCTGGACTGAGGTTTTCTTCTACTTGGCAAAGAACAATGTGTTGTTCGAGGGAATTTTGTTAAAACCCAGTATGTTGACTCCTGATGCTGAGCACAAGGAGAAAGCAATCCCACAACAGGTTGCACATCACACTCTTGAAGTGCTTAAGAGGATGGTGCCATGAGCATGGAAGTCCAATGGCATATGCAGGTTCTTTTTCTTAACGGTGGAATAATGATTGTTTTGGGGTTTTGATCAAATTTTTCAAACATAAATAATGATCATTTTACGCAGGCATGAAGAACTTGAAGGTAGCCACCAGTCTCTACAGAAGCAAAGTGTTGAATTAACTCAAACGTCGAGCATATTTGCCATATTTTCCAGGTATCATCGCCAGCAAGAAGAGAAAGGGGAATGCAAAGTTCAATCAAAGAATCTGCAAAAGATTGGAGTGATAACACACAGAACATTTGATCAACTCAAAGAAAAAGGGAATTCTCTTACTACATATAAATGTGCTGATTGAATTAGAGGTATGATGATATGAAAACATATAAGCTCGATGTTGACCAACAATGGCGAGGCAGAAAGAAATGCATTTTTGCAATTTTGAAAGCCTGCCTTTTCGGTGGCTATTTCAGTTTGCACAGCTATCCTTAGCCACTGAAAGCAAAGCTTTTAGTGGTTTACATGTTAGAATTTTGGCTCTCTTAGCCACCGAAAGCACATAATAGGGCAGAATGCTACTATTTTTGCATAGATCTGAGTTCCCTTGATCCGAATGCCACGAGGACAGTTCCAAATGATAGATAATAATTAAAGCCATCATTATAAAGGTTTTGTTTTGATTTTGGAGGTGCTTAGTCAAGGTGGATCTCAAACAAGTGATAATAGCAGTGTTAGTTCTAGTCAAGTGCCACCCCCACCTATTCATCCAATGCATGGATTTTTCAACCTATATTTTGCCTCCCAAACCTCTTACTAATCTATATGGAACATTATAAATGGCTATGACTTGACAAGTGGATATCTAAAGCTTGGTGGTACAAATTTTTGGAAATGGTTACAACAGGTTGCAACAGAGCATGTGGAAATTGTAACAGAGCCAGATCTTCAAGGAGCAGTTCCAGCTGGAAAACAGATGACAAAGTATGCAGATTTACCTTCACCTACACCTAAGGAAGAGCAGGAGCTGCAAGATGATGAGGCATCAACCAACAAGCCCAAATTGTCAAAAATCAATCAAATGCTAAGACAAGTATATGATCTTGGACTCCTTGACAAAGAAGTTAAGACTACTAATAAAAATTTGACAGAAAGAGATATTGAGTTGTATGATTCTCACCAAAGGCTTACTAAATAGTATGATAAGCTGGAGAAAAGGAACCAAATGTTGATTCTATGTTGTACAGGAAGATCAGACTGCTAATAATCAAAATGATGCCTCCAAGACCCAAGGCACATATTGCTTTGAAACCCTAGCAAAGGAAACAACTAGTTTTGTTGATGTACCAAAGGCATTTGCCCAGAATGATGAACAACCAGACACTGTTCAGGCTGCTGTAGCCTCAGAAGAACAGTCCTGAGGAAAAATTAGCATTTTTTATGCTAGCAACGTATGGAAAAAGAGAGAGGGCTTTGGATTTCCAACCTTACGTATGTGGTACGAAACAGACAATAGATGAAGCATTAAGTGAGAAAGGTGGGAAACGACTTGTTCCATTGGGCCTTGGTGATGATTATCAGTTATTGCGAGATGAAGATGATCAACCTTCAAATGCTACACCTTATACGACATAAATACCTCAGTACCGGGTAGAAATTCACGATCCTTCGGTTTTGCTTTATGGGGAAACTTATGCAAAGAAGAATGGTCAAGCCATTTATGATATTCATCACCCTTGCCGAGCAAATAGAACTTCATACACCATTTTCTGACCGTTCTTGCATCCATTTGGAATTTGATATCTTAGACACTAGCCTTATGTATGAGACCGGAGATCATGTTGGTGTATATGCAAAAAACTTAAATGAAACTATGGAGAAAACTGCAAAGTTGCTAGGCTACCCACTAGACACAATAATTTCAGTCCATGGTAACAAAGAAGATGGTACGCCTCTTGGTTGAGGCTCCTTACCACCACCTTTCCCTAATCCATGCACTCTGCAGATTTCTCTTGCTCGTTATGTAGATTTGTTGAATCCTCCTCGGAAGGCTGCCTTGGTTGCATTGGCTAGTCATGCATCTGGTCCAACTGAAACAGAAAGTTGAAGTTTCTTTCATCGCCCAATGGAAGGGACGAGTACTCCTAATGGATTACTGTGATTCAAAGAAGTCTTTTAGAAGTAATAACATAGTTTTAATCTGCAAAACCACCTCTCGGTGTCTTCTTTGCAACAATTTCCCTGCATCTGCAACCTCGATATTATTATATTCCCTCTTCTCCAAGGTTTGCACCCAATAGAGTACATGTCACATGTGTTGATCTAGGGGATCAAATTTTGCTCAAAATTCAAAGTACTCGGAATCACTTCAAATCAAATGGGAGTGTAGGCCTCGTCATCACGAACCCAATGCAACTCGTTTGGGTTCAAACGGACATCGGGAGAGAGAGATATCGCGTTCTGTTCAAAACGACAAACAAGCAAAAAAAATGTGCTGACTGTACAATCCGTACGAATGCTGATGTGGCATTCTGTATGACACGTGGTAGGGCCGTACGAAACGTAGCAGAGCTGAGTGGCGGACAGTTGGCAGTTAGGTGGACAAATAGTCTGCTGACACGTGGCATTTTTTTGACCAATGGTTTGGTGCCACGTGGCCCAGTCGTGGGCTGCCACGTGGCACCCTGTTATTTGTTATTGGTTTAAAAGTTATGGAGTCCATGGGGATCGAACCCCAGACCTCCCCATCGTGCATAGACTTTGAAAAGTTCGCGCTGCCAACATACCACACCATGTTCCTTATTATATATATGGCTTTAAATAAATTTAAATTTGATTTGTTGTAAAGTTTGGCATGGGGTCGGGCTGGGGCTTAGCCCCAGCCCGCGGTTGTATTATTTTATATATGACAGAAGTTTATACCATTGGCACGCGCGCGTTTTATTTGATTTGGTTTCAAACAGTTATACAACCAACGTCCGCCACTTGTCACAACCACACTTGCTCTTAAAGTCTTGGCCCATTTTATTTAAACGGGCGGTCACATGGGTCACACGACCACAGCCTTGGCGGTTAGGGGCTAGGTGCGCCCATAATCGTCCTACAGTTCGCACCATTTGTGCGGTTGCGCCCGGTGCTAAGTTTTAACACATAAAAGTGCGTGGGGGCTAGGTTGAGGCAACACGGGTGCATTTTGGTGAACCAGAGACAACACGTTTGAAGGGGAACTTCCAGGAAGCCTATCTTCTTCAATTTTTGGCCAAATGAGGTGCCGAAAAAGCCCAGCGAGGGGTTTTTGGACGTTCTGAAGCCATTGGAGCCATCTATTTGGCATTTTGAGCATTGTAAAACACATAGTTGAGCACTTTGAGCAAATAATACAAAAGATCCATTGGAAGCTGGACCAGGAGATGTAGCCCAAGAGAGGGGTGAACTCCTTTATCATTTGTTGTGTTATGTGTTTTCTATTCACTGTTTATTGTTGTTGTTTATATGCATCTTGAATGAGTAATTTCTATAAAAGTTGTGTTGCAAAATTGATCCATTTGCATTTTAACACATGAATTAAATCTTGCAAATAATTTAAAGAATACAAGTCTTCTTCAATTTTAGATCATGTGTTCTGGTTTATGGGTCCAGTCCAACTGGCAGAATCCACAAAGGTGTTTGTTCCAATTGGATAAAAAAATTCAGTGCCTTCTGAAGTTTTAGAAGCCAAGAGATAATGCATTTTTGCAATTTCATGAATTGTTTTTTAAACAGGCTTTTCGGTGGCTTAGGCGAACATTTTAACTGTTCATTAGCCACCGAAACCATAGCTTTTGGTGGCTTACAGGTTCAGATTTTAGCTCTCTAGAGAAGGGAAGAATGTAACTTTTTTTGCACAGATCCAAGTTTTATCATCCTAAAGGGTACGAGGATGATTTACAAGTTAAGGTTATTATTAAGAGGATTTGTTTCAATGTGTTGTCCCAGTTTTGGAGGTGCCAACAAGGTAAAAGAGATAAAGTTTGTTAATGATAGAAGAATGACTTGTTTGCCAAGGTGAAATTCTTGACTTATCCCCCAGTCTAGGGAGATCTGTTTCGGTTGTCGAAGGCATGAAGACTATCCAGATAAAGGCTACAAGTTTGCAGGGGATCAGTTCTAAAAGCCAAATGACTCCATAACCCAATGGTAAAGGCTACAGGCAAGTTACAGGTTTGTAGAAGATCAGTTGCACAGGCCAAATGACTCCATAGCCCAACAGGAAAGGCATTGGATATGAGGTTCTTGAAGCCTTGCAGGGACGCTTTCATCCCTAGAAGGAGCCAGATGTTATCTCCTCAAATAACACAGTCAAATTTGTTTATTTTAGGTGATAGGAAGTCATTGAAAAATACATTTCTAAATTTTTTAAGGTTCATTTTTTAGAGCCTTAGGTTTGTAATAAAGTTTGAAAAACATTTGATTTGGTTTTCCCTTCAAAAAGTCAAAACTCAGGTTTTGGTAGCTAAGCGCCTTTCCAAAAGGGCTTCTAAGCCATCGAAAGTGCATAAATTCTGCATTTTTACTCTGCTGAGTCATCATTTTCAAATGATGATTTTGAGCGACTGAATAATATTTTTGAGAAACGGGAGAAGGTGTTTGTTTCTAACACATCAAATACCAATAACCTCTCTCATTTTTCCTATAGGTGTCATAGATTGGGAGATTCAAATTCATCTCTGAGCCCTAATTTTCGGATCTCAGAATTTCCTTATTTGACACATGTTTTTGAAATGAAGATACCAGGCAACTGAAAACGAATCTCAAATAATCGAGAGAGCTTTTTTCTCACAACAAACCAATCTACAAAAGACTCTTCCAATTTTTTCACAACGGTTTTGGTTTGAGAGATATGGGTAAATCTTTGAGCAACATATTTCCAGAAATTTCTATCTTTTCCAGCCACCTCACAAATTCGAATTTGAGATAGGAGAAGAGGTCATCAGATCCATCTTTTGAGGATCTTGAAACTGTTTGTAAAGGCTATAAAGCCAAGAACATTTGAGGAACAAAGGTTCGATTTTGAGTTCTAAACTATACTGCTATTGTGATAGAGATTCTTTCTATAATATGTTCAGCCTGCAAGCTTCTTTCATTGTTATTGTCATATCTTCTTTTCTCTTTCTGTTATATGCTTATGAGTTGAATTATGTTTTTTATCTATGTTTACATAGTCCATTGGTGACTGTCATCTCACTATCTAATTATTAAGCAAAAGATCATAAGTATTTATTGCTGATCTGTTAGCCCATCATATCGATTGTTTTATAGACATATGTTCTGGTTAATTGATTAGTCTCTTTATCCATTTGATTCACCTATCTGATAATAGCTCTTGAAGGCCTTGCATTGTTTGAATATCCTTAGACAGTCTTGTGATACAATTCAGTGAGTTAGATATTCATCTTGATCCAAACCCACACCCATTATAAGAGAAAATAGTTACAAAAATGTTAAGTTACCAGACATCTTTGAGATACAGCCTAGGAGAGTTTCCTGGAGTGATAACAAGGTCAACCATTTGAAATAAATCCCAATAGAAAGGTTCTCAAGTTAATTTTCTCAATAAGCAAGGTCAAGAAGATGAATGATCCAACAAATTGATGCAACAAAAATCTCTAATCCAATTGACCCATATAACTTTCTGTCATAACTTGATGGAAATGCTCAACATAATATATTTTTCAATCTATTTATGTGAAACATCCTACAAGCATTCATATCCTCTAGGCCTACTAACATGTATGAGGTCTCAATACAATGATACTTGAAAGTGTAAGACCTTCAATCTCATAATTTGCATTGATGTATTCCATCAAGGTATTCATTGCCTCTTTGTCATTAAAGATGAGCACTAATCCCCAACATCCAAATTATTTCAATATTCCTATATGATGAGGGAAGAGAACAATACCATGCCATGGGGGTAATTAGATCAATCAAACATGTAAGAGAAGTGACTCAATATCAATAGCTCCAAAGGATGAAAATATATTTTCCAACAAGGTTGTAATAAATCCCAGGTATGACATCATCACTAATTGGTTGGACTAGGACCGGATCTCTAATCCACTATGAGTTGGTGAATAGTAAGATTCATTCCTTAAGATTGGCAATATAAAAAAATTCTTGCAAAGTAATTTGAGAAGACAGATTTAGATCAACACTTCCTCGAGTTGTCTACACATGCTTCAAGTATGTAAGGAGGAATGTCTTCAGCTACTGGTTGTACACATCTATCTGTAAACTTGCTAATATACAATAAGAAATTTGAAATGAGTAAGCTTCCAATCTAATAGAAAAACTCAACCTTAAATGACCAACTCAAAACCAAGATTAATCTAATAACATAAATTAAAATTAATCCTAGGTGAACATATAAAAAGAAAAATCTGCTAAGCTATGCTTCAACAAGCCTACGTTGAAATATGTTGGCTGGAAACCATTAAGAAAACTAAATGGAAGTATCACGACAAGAAAGACTCCAAACCGGTAACCACATGATCATTAAAGACATTAAAAGGTTTTGAAGTGGTTTAAATCTTGTAGATTTTAACCTTGTACAATATTTTACTGCAAACACATTTTTAATAAAAGAATAGAAAAGATACAATGGAAAATACACACATTACACAAAGATTTTTCCCCTGGAAACCCAAACCGAGAAAACCAACATATTCTATATTCATTCATAGTGATACATTGTTTACAATACAATATACATATAGGAGCCAACGATATCCAAAACCCTAGCCCAATGACCTAGATTAGTCAACAACCCTAATTCCTTAATCGGAAATATAAAACCATCGGAAAAAACCATGTGCCAAAAAACCACCCAACAATGGACACGAAAATCAAGGTGACACAAAAAACAAGACAAAAATGCGACACATTTCCCGAGGCAAAACCAAATTCTCGGGGATGTTGTCCCCGAACCCACGAAGGGGGGCCTAGCGCCACCCCCTTAAACCCCTATGCATGCTCGGTGCAATGTAGCAAACAATAAATCTAGTCGTGCAAAGAATATAACACATACCCAACAAATCTAAGATGGAGCTAATTTCAAAATTCATAATTTCATCAACTATGTATAGGATAGCATAATCAAAACTCAAGGAAATACAAATAAGAATGATCTCTTCAATATAGTTTCCATTAGCTTATAAATATCAAATTGAGATCCTCGAGAGCTTATGATCATTAAAATAATAAAAGGGACAACAATATATATATCCATTCTCAAAAATCCCTTTTCAAAAATAACAATATGTCCTTACATGGTCATTGCATGATAAATCAATAAATCAAAGAAGTAATGGTATAAACAATGATCAAAGACTAATCCAAATCCATAGAGAAAAATCTTTGAGAGTTTAACAATTAAATACTTCCCATTTGTCAAAAATAAATTTATGCACAAAAACTCTTTCAAAGGAAAATATCAGCATGCAATCCCTTCATTCATCTTTCCATCTTGCTCAAGAAATCCATTTTCCCTATTCATCCAATAGATTTTTGTTAAAGTGATAAAAACAAAGCTAACTAGAAACTATAAATAGAGATTAAACTATACATAACAATTTAAATGAAAAATAACTACAACTGTAATTTATAAAATAAGTCAATAAGGCTTTATTTATTGGGTAAATTTATGAAAAAAATGATATATGGCCTTATCCATAAATAATTCTTTACAACTAGGTTGAAATAAGTATACTAGTCAGAAACAAGCATTACAACATATATGTAAAAGGTTATCAAACACAGAATTTAGTGATAAACATGTCTTTCATAAATTCTTGAAGAATATGAGGAGGAGGAGGAGATACCATATTAGGTGAAATATGTTTAAATTAGTCTTCTTTTTAGTCACTTATGTTTATAGTCCTTTACCTTTTATATTTCGTTATGTGTCATTATTGAATTTTATAGTTGACTTCATTTTATGTAGTCTTGAGCAAATTCAGTAAATGTATTAGCAATCTCCTTCATAATGAAAAAAACAAAAATTAGACTAGTGGATGTTGATGAAACTATCTTTAAAAACATCCTTAAGGATTGGGAAAAGGCTAGGAAGATCTCTCTTTAGAGGGAGGCAGGAGGAGTGGACCCTTGGACACCACAACAAGAAGTCACAACAATAATATATAATATATAATTAATTGAATTATCAATAAACATTTTTTATGACTCGTTTACCATTAATTAACTTCTACATAACCAATATAAAATAATAATGTACTTTCTTAATTCACTAGTTGCTTAAGCTTTTAACTTGTACTTACTTATTTTGATACTTTTAACTCGTGATATTGTAATATTTTAGTACCATTGACCTACTTTTGTGGTCATTTGTAGAGCAGTAATAAAATTAATTGATCTTATCTTGTCTTATGTACATGCATGATTAGACAAAAAAGATTAAGAAGTACACATTCTTCGAGTGGATGTCCACTATTACAAGGCACTTTGTAAGTTTATCAATATAATCTAATTTCTTGGGTGAGAAACTCCCAAATGAACAAGATGATGACCATCAATAAGGTCTCCTATAATGGAGAACCAAGAAATAGAGGTCTTCTTGGACTCTACCAATCATTTATTGAGACTCTTTAACCTAAAATTTCAAGTGGTCTATTTGGAATTGAATCTTCTAAGTTTGTTCAAAGACACATAGAGAACTATTATCCTGGTTAGCTATCAATAACCACCATCTAGTTCATATTTAAGGAAAGCCTTAGTAACATTCCATTTCTAGTGTTTTCACTAATTCCTTGGGACTACACTTCAAGTTTGAACACGAGGGAGTTGAGGCCAAGCTCCGCTCCCGACTTTGGCCAACACCACTTCATTTGCATTATTAATGAATCTCAATTTAGACAATCTCATCAACACCATTTTACCAAGCAAGCATACTTGTGAATGTTGTTTGTGAGTATGTTTGGAGGGTTTTGACGGGAAAGGAAAAATATGCAAAATCATAGAAAATGAGACCAAAAAATTTAGCAGATCTAAAACATAGTAAACAAATAAGCCACACAAACCAATTTTATAAATTGGGATGAAGTATCCAAACACTAAATATATACACTTATGTAACCCTCAAAATCTAGTTTCAACACCATAACACAATGTAAAAACTAACTAAGCTATAATTAAGAAGATATAAATATTTTCTTACCCACTTCACCCTTAATATGTCCTACTAATTTTAAGTGGGATTTAGAGGTATGCATTTAAACAACCCTATCTTCCTTAATAGGGTCATGCATTATAACAAAATAAACCATAAAAAAGGACCTCAAATGGGTTTCATGTTAAAGGATGCCTCTCAAGACACGTACCCCTTGTTTCCAAGATGCCCAACAAACAAAGAAATAAAAGGAAACATTAATTTAAGAGAACTTAATTAATTCAATTAAAGCTAAGGGACGTGTGGTGCTTGTTTATTTATTTGAGTTATGGTTTTCTCAAATATGCAAGTTGACTTTTTAGATATGTTACTTGTTAAAATTCAAAGTTACTTCATGAATCCCTACATCTTAATATAATTTCCATTCAAATTATAAAGAAACAAAATTCAAATCATAAAGAAATAAAAGGAGACATTAATTTAAGAGAACTTAATTAATTCAAATAAAGCTAAGGGACCTGTGGTGCTTGTTTATTGGAGTTATGGTTTTTTCAAATATGCAAGTTGATTTTTTTTAGATATGTGATTTGTTAAAATTCAAAGTTACGATTCCTATATCTTAATATAATTTCCATTCAAATCATAAATATGTAGTTTTCCATTATAAATATGTTATCTACCTTTTTAGAGTTATAATTTTTTTTAAAGATTTGTTAATTGCAAGAAGAATTGTGAAACTAGGATGAGGAGGATGAATAATCTCTTTGTCTCATGTCCTATCAAATATAAACAAAGATTTGGGGCAAAAAAAAAGAAGATTTTGTTTAATTGTTTTACGAAATGGTTTTTATTGTTGAATAAGACTACATAAATCTACACTAAATTACTATTTTGTGTTTTTTAAAATCTATTTCTAAATACATAAATAGATTCAATATGCTCAAAAATCCCTCGAGTATTCATATTATACAAAAATAATGAATCAAAGTTGCCAAATCTAACAATTACTTGCTCTATTTTCGAACAAATATCTCCAAAAAAAATCCAAAAAAACATTCATCTCTTAAAATAAAAAAAATTTAAACTAGACAAAAAAAAATATGAAAAATATGATTCATTGTTTTAGTTTGATTGTTCCCTCAGAACAGATTAATAAAAATGTAATTTGGAGCATTCTCTTAAAAAGAAAAGGAATAGGAAAGATGTGGCTTGGCCCATTCCCTCCAACAGATCCATTAAATAATCTAAAAGCTCTTCATTCCCTTCACTACTCTTCTCTGCTTCCAGCTTTTTTATTGCACCCTCCTCGAGGGATTGTAGACATGGGCAGTACTTTATGCATGTTGTGGCGTCATCTTGGTTCACACACTCGTGTTATATATATTAAATCACTTTGCCAATCTTGTTTAACATATATATTTTAATGATTGTTTGAAAGTGGCCTTTTTTCTATCACAGAAAAGTTTAAATTGTTTCAGTCTAACTGGACACTATCATTAACATATTCTATAAATACCTGCTGTATGAATCACTATCATTAACATATTCTATAAAAACCTGCTGTATGAATCACTGTTGTGTAATAAAATATACCCAAGCAAATTGCATCACCAATAAGAGTATCTCAGTCATTTGTATCTAACAGTCAAAGTCAATCAAACTGTAGTCAACCCACCATAAACAGTTTTAGCCAACACTCCAGTTGGAAATGGAATGACAATGTGCTCCTTATACCTGTTTTCTTATTTTAAGGTTCTAAACAAACAAAAACACATTACATTAAAATTCCAGAACATTTATGGTTACTCTTATCTGCTTCTACTACAAGTCAATCATATGTGTATAGGGTTAAATATAAATATAGTTTAAATTTTTATTTTTTGGAGTTTTATCAATTATTGGAACTTTATATTTTCCATTATTATGTTGAATTTATTTATACATTTAAAAATGCAATTTAAACAACACAAAATAGTGATTTCACCAAAATATATTTTGATCATGAAAAAATTTAAAAAATAAAATGTTTAAACAACACCTTAAATATATCCAATTGAGCAGGCTAATTCAGGAGCAAACAGACTCCCTTTCACCCAAAAATTTTTTTAGGCCTGAAGCGGGCCAGATTTTCAGGGATAGGGGTAGTCTGAGTTTCTCATGGATCAAAGTTCCATGCATTTCAGAGCCTTACCTTAGAAGTTTTACCTCATTTTAAACCAACCCAGATGCTCAGAAAATCTATCAGAATTTTGAATTAGCCAAAATTACCACCAAAAAACCTACCAAAAAAAGATTACTCAAAGTTAACCCACTCCAATCCAATCTCTACCAAAACTAATAAGTACCGTGCTAACAGGTACTGGGTTAAATATCTCTCTTGATGCTAGACTGTCCACTGTTAACTATCAGAACTAATAGGTACCGTGCTAACAGGTACTGGGTGTGGGTGGATAGAAGGTTCAAGACTTCTAGTCTTGTGGCTCACGGCATTTATACGTGTCCCTGTACCTGTGTCTGCCCCGGAGCTTGCTGTCCCGTCTTGTTTTTCTCAAACGACTGAGAGTGACCACTTTGAATGCCATCCACAGTAGGTTCTGTTGACAATTTATTGCTTTTTAAATGCTACTCTCGCAGTCGCCGTGTGCCCATCGCTGGCTGCAGTGATGTGGGGTATGAAATATGTAAGAAAGCTTCACTTCCCAAAAGTTTGCACTCCCGAAAATTACCATATCCTCCACGCCGTGGCAGCCAACTCGATGCAATTAACAAGATAAGACATAAACCTCTGGGCTTCAACATTCCGAGACAAGTAAATCTTCCAAAAAGATTGACTTAGTAAACTGTGATGATCGGAAAGAGCAGAACTGAATTAAATTAAATAGTTCTCTCAATTATCGTGCCAGTACTGGCGTTACAGGCTGGCTGTAGGTTGCCGCGCAGAAAAGTCCAGATCGATTTTACACGCAGTACCACACTTGCCCAGAGCGATTTTACACGCAGTACCACACTTATATTTATTTGGGCACGGAAGGATTCCGTTTTAGAGAAATATTTACAATGTAGAAGTGACAAGTAAGCAATATCTAATCTGTTATGTAATATTGAATGTGTAGAAGAGATAGGCGAACAATATCCAATCTGCTATGTAACATTGAATGTTGCGATAGAAGTGATAGGGAAGCAATATCCAACTTGCTATGCAACATTGAATGTGTATAAGTGACAGGCCAGCAATATCCAATGTGTTATACAACATTGAATGTTGCCGTAGGTAGATTATAGACCGTAGGAATTGAGAGCAATTTAAATCGGACTCAGAGCAATTCAGATCAGACCTATAACAACATTCAATAATAAATTAGATATTGGCTGTTGAAGTGAATGCTGTCATTTACAATTTGATGTGAAGTACACCAAAAATGCTGAGAGTTGGATAAACTATCTGTGTAGTTTAAATGTTTTATGCTTTGATTTTTTTGGTTGGAATCTATCATATCAGAAGAAGGTTGGTTGGAATCCCATCATAAATTTAAATTCAGAAGATGGATGAAATTACAGATTTTAATGTTTTTTGTTTTGATTTTTTTGGTTAAAATCTATCATATCAAAAATGCAAAAGGTTGGTTGGAATTTTATCAGAAATTCAAAAGATGGATGAAATTACATATTTTAATGGTTGAAATTATATGTTTCTGATGTTATAGAGGTTTTTGATGATGTCTAATTCATTTATGTACTTAAAAAAAAGTGATTTAAACAATGTAAAATTAAAATTTAGCTAATAATTAATTAATTTGCATATCAGATTGGATATTGCTCGCCTGTCACTTTTTAATTTACAACGTATGCATTTTAAAGGCAGTTTCATCAAATAAAAATGATTTTAATCACTCGTCCCAAATTACTCATTTTACTTAAAGCTGTTTCGATTTGATTGAAAAGAACACATATATTAAATTTGTATCTTCATTTAAAGTATTGAAATAGGAAAACGATCCAAATAGATCGAAAAAAATAAATTTAAATTTATAAATGAATAGGCAAAACCACCCTCTTGACCTTCAAAAAAAAATAAATGAAACACATAAACCAACCTAACTTTTTGTAAATATAATATATTAACAAAAACCATTTTTACCAGTTTCAGTCCATCCCTTCCGATTATTTGACTGGACAGAAAAAAAAGGGTAAAATGCGAGTACCTTTTTACTAAAAGGAATCTATCGATAAACTGACAGACAATGCAATTTGCTGGACAATTTGCAGTGACAACAGATCTGGTGGAAGACAGCACACAGCCAGCAGAGAGGCTGACTGGCTGGCTGGCTTCTGCTATAAATATGGAATCACCTCTACTCCATTTCAGAGTAAGCTGCTGCTTGCCTTCTTTCACTTAGCTAGTTGCCTCAGCAACATCTGTGTGACAGAGTAAGGGGTTCTTGTTTTGTTCTCTTCATCAGCCACTTCTTAATATGGCTACAATGTTTAGCGATCCAAAGAGGCTATTATTAGCCGTGGTTCTCTTATTGGCAATAGCTCAGGTATGCCTTATTTTTTGTAGTGACCCAACATGTTATTTGCGGGTCAAGGAATAATATTAGATTGTTGATATATAGAGGCTAATAATATGCATTGACATTTTATGTAATGACAGGCTTCAATGGAGACTGGTAGCGATATCAAGGTATGCTGGAAGAGAGAGGTTTTCAGGGAGTAACTAGTAGTTGATTTTTGAAATGTTAGGAAAATTTTACAGAGAAATTTAATCGATGATTTCTTATATCGAAAGATGGCGTTTTCAGTAAATTAGTTACAAAAACTTAAGCGATTTTAATAATGGTTCTAACGGCCCTTAAACTTGATCTTTGAAGCCTATACTTTCTTCTGCAAGTAACTTTGATTAATGTCATGACTGATCGTGTACTCTTCTGACGATTTCAGCTGCAAAAAGTCATGGATGTCCACCGCAGGCGTATGCAGGGGGGCCCAAAACTAGGTGCTCCAGCCCCACCAACGGGCGCTCCGGCCCCACCGGTAGGCGCCCCTGCCCCACCAAAGGGCGCTCCTAACCCACCGAAGGGCGCTCCTGCTCCACCAATAGTTGTACCTGCTCCACCAAAGGGCGCTCCAGCCCCACCCGTTGGTACGCTCCGGGTCACTGATAGTTCATGGCGTTTGGCCATTTCGATTAAGCTTTGAATAACTTGGCTTTAATGGGGTTACCGATTTGATATAATTTGCATTGTTTTACAGACTGCAAAGCAGGGTGTGGAGAAAGATGCAAGCTGCATGGCCGGCCTAATGTGTGTCTGAGAGCTTGTGGGACGTGCTGTGCAAAATGCAAATGTGTTCCACCTGGTCACAGTGGAAACAGAGAGGTCTGTGGATCCTGCTATACCGACTGGAAAACCCACAACAACCAGACCAAGTGCCCGTAGATTCCTGTTTCACCTGCAAAATGCACATTGACAAGAGAACGCTCGAACATTGTCAACTTCTTCCATGTTAAATGTTGTATCTTCTTGTAAAAGAAAACTACTGTGCAAAAGATGTCAATTCGGATTTTGCTCCTGCTGGAGGTTTCCATGGGGAACTGCGTTATAAATAAAAATAATGTTGGAATGCTTTTATGTTGTTTGCTATCTAAGTCTTTGAGTAAGCACCGACTTGTATCTTGAAAAACACACATGTCTATGCTCAATTTAAAAAAAATAATAGAAATTAAATAATTTAATATAGATGTGTAGTGTTTAGTATTTCTTTACATATTACAAATATGTTTGGATTAACTATATATTTGAATCTGAATAACATATATCCTGTTGCAAAATTAAAAAAGAAATTTTTTAAGATACTGTCTTTTAATATAACCTGTAAATGAACGTTGTGTCATGTCGGAGTTAGTGGTAATGGTTGGAGTTGGTGGGAGTGGTTGGTCTTTGCAATATATGAAAAGACATTATAGACAAGAAAAAATATATAAAGATATTATAAAAGATAAATAACAATTATAATTAATTACATAATTTTCTCTCGAATGCATGATCATATTTTGTTTATTTTAGTTATAACCTCATTCTATTTTAATATAATAGGGGCCTTTTTTCATGTTATTTTGAATTTATGGTTTGTCCAAATTCCCAAATTTGATTTGATTTCAACGTGTATGTGTATTTTGGGCAATGATATTTTGGACATGTGTGAAGAGACCATGAGAAAAGGTAGGATTAGTGGCGCCCTGAATGCGACCTTTCATGCTCTCACCAAAGAGTGAGAAACAAGACTCTTGGGGTTTAGACCTGTTGTATAATGCAATTTGGTATATAAGATCAATACTAAGATTATTGCTGATAAGAGTTAAATTTAGTTTGTTTTTAGGAATTTCTAAGAAATAATTTGGTTTTCTTTAGGAAAGAAAAATCACAAATGTTATTCTTATAGTACAAGAAGCTTTACAAGGTAAAGATGCTAAAGCTTTGATGTTTAAACTGGATTTGATTAAGGTTTATGATTAGAGTGGACTGGGTTTTTCTATGACTTTGTTTTGCTCCATGTGGATTTAAGCCTTGAAGTTACAGATGAGATATTAGGATGTGTGGCCTCTGCAAATTTGTTGTGCTGATAAATGGTAGGCCCACCAACTTGTTAAAAGTAATAGGGGATTAAGGTAAGGATGCCCCTTATCCCTTTTACCTTTTTTGTTGGTAATTGAAGAGCTTAATAGAGCTATTCATGAACAAGGTAGAGAAAGAACATTGAAGGAATAACTATGGCAAGAGGCCCAAATATTACCCATTTGACGTTTTTGGAAGATGTTATTTTGTTTGGAAGTGGAACTTTTTTGGAATGGGAAGCTTTTAAGGAAGTGATGGATTTGTTTTGCAAGGCGACTGGGATGGGTTTAAGTCCACAAAATTCTTCTTTTCTTGAAGCAGGATGGAAAGCTGAGGATCTGGCAGTGTTGAAGGAAGTTTTGGCCTTTTGAGGTAAAACCAGTAGAAGTTGGCTTTAAGTATTTTGGTTGCTTTTTAAAGCCCAATTGTTATACTAAGGTTAACTGGATTTGGCTGGAAAAAAAATTTGAAAAAAAAATTCTGACTTGAGCCATAGATGGCTAATTCTAGGGGAAAGGATGAATCTTGTAAAAGTTGTATTTGAAATCATTCTTGGTGTATTGGCTTTTTGTGGCAAAAATTCCTAAAAGTACTCTCAACAATATCAGAAAGAGAATGTTTAGTTTTTTATGGTCCGGAAAAAAAACTAAAAGAAGGATTGCATTCAATTCACTGGCAAAAGATAGCAAAGCCTAAAAAAGATGGTGGATGGGGTATCAAAAATAAATTTTCTTTTGGGAAAGCCTTAGTGGCAAAAAAATTGTGAAGGTGTCTCATGATAAAATTGTCTCAATCATGGTTATCAATTATTTAATTTTTTATAATAAAATTGTCAATCATGGTTATCAAATAATTTGTAAAAATTAATTTAATTCTGAGTCAAAAAAAATTAATGAAAAATGTTTAATTCAATATGATTCTTGGAAAAAAAACATAAATATTAATTTATGAATAAAGTCTGCACACGTCCATTTCCAATGAACTTTAAGTAAATTTAACTTCTAGGAAACTTTTTATGATAATAATTTCACGGGATACCTCGCACACATTAATCACAGAATAAATCAAGACCCATAATCACAAAACAAAACATCTATTACTTAAAATGTTTTAGCAATGGACAGATTAAGGAATGCAAAAAGTAACGATGACTTCAGATGGATAGAATGGAGATCTTGAGAAATTAAAATGTTTGAAAACTGTATGGAGTAAGGAGTATGAAACTCATCAGTTTAAATATTTTTGATTTAGTCTTCTAATTTATTTGGGGATCATATCTACTTTGGATTGTATCAGTTTTTAATATGGTTGGATTTAAAGTGTTCTTCAGGTTTTGAACTAATGACCTCATTTATGAGTGCTTCTCCCTTATTCATTAGATAATTGGTCATAATCTTCAATGGTTTGGATTTTTTTTGGTGATATTATTTATTTAATTTTGCAAATGGTAGAAATGGTTAGCTCTGCAAGTTTGAGTGGTTAAGTCTATGATTAGAATGTCTTGGGATTTTTCAACACTCTCAAAATTCACTTATATATTCAAAAATGCAATTTAAACAACAAAAAATTGCTATTTCTCTATAATTTATATTTATTAAATTTAAACCCCTAAAAAATGACAAAATGTAGAAAATTCCTTATAATTATAGAGATTAAGTAAACATCCCATGCTTTGAAAGAGTTATGACATTCATTAATATATGAAAGGCATTTCATTGATTCAAATTTCATAAATAGTTTGAAAAATATATGTGCTTTCATTGGGATTTAAAATGGGGCCAGTGATTCAAATTTCATAAATAATTTGGAAATTTTAAAAACTTTCAGTTCTGTTTTTTTGTTTTGTTTTATTGATAATTTCAACTTTTAAAAACTTTTTAAAATTAATTATAACAATTAAGGTGTTTTTGTCTACAGTTTTGGCTTTTAAAAACTTAATTGGTTTTTTCACATCCATAAATGTTTCTTTGTTTACTTTTAAAATTGATATAACTTTGTTTTAATTTTTTTATTTACATAATCATTGTTTTAATTTTTTTATTTGCATAATTAGAGTTTGAGTATGGTTTTTGAAAAAATTAATTTGTCTTTATTTGATAGGATCTTTTCAAAATTTTATCTTGGTATTCTTTTTCACTCATGATTCTTTGTAACTTTGTGGTTCAATATTTTGTTGAACTGATGTTATATTTTTCACTTGTAAATGACAATTATTTTTCTTTGATATTTTGTAGTTATTTTTTGAGTTATTTTTTGTACTTTGTATTAAAGATTTATAATTTTGTGACAGGAGCTATATTTTCATCTTTATGATATACAATTGTGATAAGTTGTAGACTTTGTTTTCTAGACATTGATTTTCTTTCCATAAACTATTTATTCCATAGGTTTTAGAGTTTTTGGGTTTATAGTCTTTCAACTTGGCTTGTAGAGTTTTTGGTTTATAGTGTTTCATTTTTTTTGATTTATTAAACAACTTTTGATTAAGGGCTTTAGGTAGAAACTTGTTTCATTCTCTTAATCCATTACAATACTTAACATCTTTTCACCTCTTGATTTGTACAAACAAACATATCTTTTGAAAATCTAAGGTAGTAGATTCTTTGGCTTATGCTCTTTCAACCTTTTGATTTATTAAAGCAACTTCTGATGAGGTTCTTCATGTTATTCAACTATGAAGTCATTATAGAAGGAGTGGAGATGATGGGCGGGAAAATAATTTTGAATTCTTGCAACTGTTACTGGACATGAACCAGTCAACAATGGCGTTTCTTCGTTAGATTGGGAGGTGTATGATGCAGGGTTAATGACTTTGGTAGTTGTTTCTGAAGTTTTAGAGGTTACTTTCAGTCATAGGTTTTTGACGTTATAGCTCACTCCTTGATGTATAGCGGCTTCGGGGGGTACGGTATCATAAAATGGTTCTTTGATTAGAAACCTACTTTGTTTTATTAACTTATGGGAGGTGCTACTTTAGTGTATCTATCGAAGTTGGAATATGGCTTGGTCCTTTAGTATTGTTTTTTAGCAGGGTTTTATTTCTTTCCTCCTTTTAGTCTAGGCTTAGAGGCCTCGCTACAGTTGGAAGGTTTTATTACCTTTATTGGTAACTGAACCGCACATTACTCCATTATTAGTGTATTACAAGTGGAGTTCGTATGTGTAGTCAAGTTGCTGTTGACTTAGCAAAAAACATCATGGCTCTGATGAGCGTAGAGGACAAGCCCACTTGGTGTCAGGTGGGCCTCTTTGATATGATGAATACGTTGGGGGGCGCAGTGGGTTCTTTACTTCCCCTGCCACCAGCCAAAGTTACGGAACGAGATCCACATGTGTCGACTAGATCTTCTAATCCTGGATTAACTACTACTCAGGCCAAGAACGCTCTTTCGTTACTTGTAAATTTCTCTTCCGCTCAGCTAAGCAAAACTTCGTCGGTTGAAGGGTCACAAGCCATTCTCGACAAATTGTCAGCGGTCAAGGGTGGGGGATCTTCGAGATACTTGTGGTCTGCACACTTTTCGCCACTCGCGACTGGTATTAGGAGAAAAGTTTGGAAGGCTAATCAGAAGGCTCGTAAAATGGTATTAGGGGCGGATGTCGATTTAGAGAAAACCTGCAGGTTGGCCATGTGTGGTTTGGTAGGAAGATTTTCCTATTCCTACCTTCAAAAGGAGCTTGTTCAGACTTGGTTTGAGTCTAACTGGCAACCTCTGCTTGGATATCTACCAGAGATCATGTATTTGACAAAGGGGTGGCTGGGTTTCGTTTGTATATCACCAGAAGATGTGTCTTTATTACTGAGTAAGTTCTGGGTCCTAGGCGGGAGTAGCCTTATGCTAAAAAGATGGAGGGTGGCTTTTAACCCATTAACCGAACACTTTCAGTATCGACATATTTGGGTATTATTGTCGGAATTACCCCTGTACCTTTGGAACGAAGGAGCGCTTCGAGTGATTGGTGGGGCTTTGGGAAAGTTCATTATGATTGATTCACAGAATCTGGAAAACTCCTGCAGGAAAGTTGGTAAGGTTTTAGTGGAGATGGACCTCCATGGCAGACTACCTGAGGTATTAGACATCGAGTGGAGAGGTCACCACTTTTCACAAAGTTTAGACTACCTTGGCTTACCTTTTTGTTGCAATAGATGTCGGCGCATTGGTCATTTGAGGCGCGATTGCAATGGGAAAGGACCGAAAGAGTCGTCGGAGGATACTTGTCTTCAGAAAGATCCTCCTGAATATATGACAGAAGTGGACTCCTATGGAAGCGAGGATATTCACTATGCTACTGAGTTTATGAGCCAGTTGGAGACCCTACCTACTCTCTCGAGTAAGTTAAATTTTTTTTTCCATCTCTATTTTCCATTGTATCGCTTTGGGAGAGGGATGCACTTGACAATTCCCGTTGGTTGTTATCTTCTACTTCTACTACTATTGGAACCCGAGAGGGAGACCCTTCGACCTGTGAACCGACGCCTGGGGCAACTGGGAGCCCAAGAGATTGGAATAAGTCCCCTTCCCTAGACTCAAGGGAGACTGGACTAGCTAGCCTTACCTTACCCATGTCGAATACTACTCACGCCTCTCTGAATACCTTTCCTCTTCGGAACCCTAGGCCAAAGGACACTTTGGGGAGTCCTATTTTTTACTCTGTTCTACCTGATTCCATTGCTACACAACCCTCACAGGCTATCTTATCCTCTTGTAACGATCGATCGTTGTTTCTTTCTCGGTCTCCCTCACAACCAGAACTAACTGGCTCCTTTATCGAACCTGGCTTTAGAGAACCGGAGGAGACAAATTCTACCCTTAGGGATGTACTGGATTCACTGATTCCATACATCAGGGATCAAAACTCGTCTATAAATCTACCTACATTCTTGGGTAAGGCTATCTAGGAGCCTTCATCTGACTTGGGGGAATCTTCCTTGCGGGTTCCTTCTGATGTGAACAAAAAAGAATTCGCCTGCTCTAGAGGCTTGGGAATTGAACTTTCCCCCATAAAGACACGCAACCATCGTAAAAAATTGGTGGATTCTGCCAGAATCGGTGATACTATTCCTTCTTCAACTAAAATTGGGCCACTTAGAGCATTGAAAACCTTGGCACGCTCAAAATAATGTTATTACTATCACTGAACATAAGAGGAATTGGAGGCTCCCTCAAAAAAGCCTCATTCCGACGACTTTTGGATCAGACCCGGCCTGAAATTATATTTTTACAGGAAACATTGGTAAATTCACAGAAAGCTCTGGAGTTCATACAAGGTTTTCGTCCAACTTGGGTTTCATGTGAGGTAAACTCCTTGGGTACTTTGGGAGGATTGATTGCCTCTTGGGACCCTAGTCTTATTAATCTGGAAGCTTTCCTAACTATCTGTGGTATTTTGTTAACAAACAAGTGTAACAGACCACAAAAGGATATGGCTATGCTCAATGTTTATGGTCCATGCATAGACAAGAAACTTTTTTGGAGTTCAGTTAAAGATAACGGTTTATTGGATATAAAAAACTTAATAATTGTTGGCAATTTAAATATTATCCTATCCTCGCTGGAGGTCTGGGGAGGAATTGTAGGGTCAGGATCCTTTGACGATTATTATAGAAATATTTTTACTTCAAAAAGGTTGATTGATATACAACCGACAAAATTGGTGCCCACTTGGCGAAATGGATGAGCAAGATCTGATGCAGTGGCTAGGAGATTGGACAGGTGTATGGTTTATGAAGAGTTTTTATCAACTGTCGACCTATATAGGTCTTGGGTAGAATTTCCATATATATCGGACCATGCGCTGGTCCTATTACAACTGGAAATTCCGCCTATGTATAAGGCTTTCCCCTACAAACTCAATGCACAGTGGCTAAAAGATGTCGACTTTGTGACACTCGTACATAAGATTTGGTAGGATCCTATTTTCCTATCGGAAGGGGGCAGACAATCAAGACTGTTTTAGAAGCTAAAAGTATTAAAAACTCAAACAAAATTATGGTATAAAGAAAATGTGGATAAAGACAATAGAAAATCACTGAAGCTAGAAGCAACTATTAAGGCGACTATTCTGAATTTGGTCGGAGATCTAAATAATATAGAAGATCACAATTCACTCAAGGTTTTGGAATCTGAAAGAAATGTGATATTATTTGGGATTGAAGAACAATGGAGGCTTCATACTAGGGCTACTTGGTTAGAAAGCGGTCATAATAACACAATTTTTTATCATAACTATGCTAGTCATAGTAGAAATCGAAGCACATTTGGGAAATTAATGGTTTATATGGTGAAAAAATCAAAGATAAGGTTCTCATTAATCAGGAAGCAATTCAATACTTCAAAAATTTCTATATGGTTCCGACTGTATAGAACACAACCGATCAATGCAATATTATTGATATGCTCCCTCAGATGCTTAATATGGAGGAATCAAAAGGGTTATTTAACCCTGTCACCTTGGAGGAAATAAATGTCGTTCTTCTTCTTTTTAAAAAGGAAAAGAGTCCAGGCTTGGATGCCTATACTCTTGAGTTTTTCACCTTCTTTTTTGATCTTATTGGTGAAGACCTTTTGGCGATGGTGGAAGAATCGAGAAGATTGGGATCTGTGTCCGGATGCATAAATTCAACTTTCCTTACACTAATTCCAAAGACACATAATCATTCTTCCTTTGAAGACTTCCGCCTGATATCCTTATGTAACCTATGATACAAATTGATATAAAAAATCATTGCAAATTGCATCAAGACAATATTATTAAGGTCTCTATCTACAGAATAGTTGGGATTCCTACAGGGCAGGAGGATCCAAGATGTTATAGGCACTGCACATGAGATCATACACAACATAAAGAAGAAGAAGATTAAATCTCTCATCTTAAAGTTGGACTTAAGAAAGACTTATGATTGTATTGATTGGGTGATCAGGATTATTTTCGACACGAAATGAGAGCGGAGATATAATAAAGAAATGCAGAGAGATATCGCATATATTCAATAATATAACATAAATGCATCGGAGATGCAACCATAAACACAGATATACAGTGATACACAATTTCTATTAATGAAAGAAATGTACAGAGACTGTAAAAATATAGAGTGAAAGACTCGCTAGAATGGTGACAGCTTATCTCTGAGAAGAGATGTGACGACTATTCACATTCGCAAGAAGATGGTTACAATGAGGCTCCGAAGGCCTTTTTACAATAAACAAGAATTTCAAAAACACTAGACATCCAAAAACCTAACACTAGGAGATGAAGCGCCAAAAATCATGTGGGCCCCGTTTGGGCAAGTGAGTACATCAACTTCCCGGGGTCGTAACGTTTGCATGCGATCTCCGTTTTAGGCGTGTGATAGCTTGTTGGAAAGGTATTTTCGATGAGATTAATTTTGGGGGCTCAATTATGCCTTTGACTATCATTGAGAACCTCGATCTCGAAAACCCTTCATTTGGGCCCTCAAAATGGCCCTGGAAGTTAAAAACTGCTAAAAATAGTAAATTGTCAAAATTGTCAGAAAACTGTTTTGAGCCAGTCGAAAAAGGTGAGTGGACACCAATATCCACTTGGATCAATCTTCCCTCCTTAGGAAGCAATGGTCTCTATTGCGTTGAGTTCTCGGGGGAGAGGGAAAAGTGTTTGCTGAATCTGCATCTTGGTGAGCTGCTTGCCTTGCCGCTGCTCAGTTTGTGGAAGTTTGTCACGAGCCTGTTGAGGCTGAGGCCATTCAAAAAGTTGAGCTACATGAGAGGATAATGTGCAGAAGGAATCTTTGCGCTTTGCTGCAACCTTGTCGACTAGCTTCTGTTTGATAGAAGGTGTTTGGGATGAGCCTGTAGTGGTTGCAGTGTCCTTCTGTTATCCTTTTGAAAAGGTTATGAAGAAGCTAAATTTTGCAGTATGAGATACTACCTTGCGACACATTTTAGGTGGAACAGTAGTTGGAACTACCTCTGGTATTCTGTAGAGATGACCCCCAGAGAAACAATGACACTGCAGGGTCGAGACTCATAAACAACATGGCCCTTCCACATATATGGTTGGCCTAAGAAAACATCACAGACATCCAGTGGGGCAACATCACATAATACCTCATCCTTGAAGGGTTGGATGCCGTATTACAATCGACATTGTTGGCTGACATGGAGATCTCGTCCTTGGCAGAGCCACCCGATGTTGTATGGCTACGGGTGTGGTGTTGTCGACAATCTCAACTGTTTGACAACCTTTGCTGAGATGAGGTTCTTCTGGCTTCCGCTATCAACAATAAAATGCAACGGGGTCCCCTTCACACACATCTGTGAATGAAAAAGGCGCTCCCTCTCTTCAGGATCTGTCAGTTCTTCTGGCTGAATTGTTCTAGTTGCGACAATAGCAGTGGGGTTCGCATCAACGATCTGTCATTTACCATTATTTCCAGAATCAGATTCTAAATTAGGGTTCGACTCTTTGTCTTTGATCTCGGCTACCAATGATTGTTTTGAGCGACATTCATCGGTGTTGTGCCAGAGGATTTTGTGGAACTCACACCATTTTCCGGTGTCCTTTGTCTTCCCGTGACCCTTCTTTTCCTGTGTCTTAGACTGGTTTTCAGGAGACTGTTTGATAGGGCCGTCTTTGTCATACTTTGGTTGTTGTAGATTTGCAGACCTAGACTCCCATTTGTTTTGGTGCTTAAGTTTCTGCTCGATTTTGACAGCATATCGATAAGCAACACCGAGTGATGAGATGTCCAGAAAATCCATTTCAGTTTGGATGTATCTGTGTAGAGCCCCACGGTATTTCAGAACCAAATGTCACTCAGAGTCTTTGATACCCAGCTTGGTGCACAAGGTATGGAAGGTATTGGTGAACTCCGAAACTGCTCGGCCCCTCTCTTGCTGCAGTGTGGTCCATCTCATGTACTGGTTCTCATAGTTGCCAACAAGGTAATATTGTTTCTTTACCGCATCCACAAAAAAATCCCAAGTGGGATCGACCCCATATATTCCAGACTCCTCTGTGGAACTTTGATCCCAGTAAGTTTCCCACCAATGTTTGACATGAGGGAGAGATTTGAGGAGTGCGAAGGTGATCTTTTATTTGTCGGAAAAATTGTGAACAAAGAAATAACCTTCTAGCAGAGTTAACCATTTTTCTAGGGCTTCTACATCTATCTGTCCTTTAAATACAAGAATATCAAAAT
>ML782708.1:57562-87080 GCA_009831015.1 Picea engelmannii
TGTTTTGAGCCACTCAGAAAAGGTTGGTAGCCACAAATATACACTTGAATCAATCCTCCCTCCTTAGGAAGCAATGGTCTTCATTGCGTTGAGTTCACGGGGGAAAGGAAAAAGCGTTTGTTGAATCTGCATCTTGGTGAGCTACTTGCCTTGCTGGAGACATCGTGCTGCTCAGTTTGTGGAAGTTTGTCACAAACCTGTTGAGGCTGAGGCTGTTCAAAAAGTCAGGCTACATGAGAGGACGATGTGAAAAATGAATCTTTGCGCTTTGCTGCAACCTTGTCAACTTGCTTCTGTTTGATAGAAGGTGCTTGGGGCGAGGTTGTAGTGGTTGTAGTGTCCTTCTGTTCTCCTTTTGAACAGACTGTGAAGAAGCTAAATTTTGTAGTATGAGATACTACCTTGCGACACTTTTTAGGTGGAACAGTAGTTGGAACTACCTCTGGTATTCTGTAGAGATGACCCCCCAGAGAAACAATGACACTGCGGGGTCGAGACTCATAAACAACATGGCGCTTCCACATATATGGTTGGCCCAAGAGAACATTACAGACATCCAGTGGGGAAACATCACATAATACCTTATCCTTGAAGGGTTGGATGTCGTATGACAATCAACATTGTTGGCTGACACGGAGATCTCGTCCTTGGCGGAGCCACCCAATGTTGTATGGCTATGGTTGTGGTGTTGTCGACAATCCCAACTGTTTGACGACCTCTGCTGAGATGAGGTTCTTCTGAATTTTTCTATCAACAATAAAATGCAGCGGGGTCCCTTTCACCCACATCTGTGAATGAAAAAGGTGCTCCCCCTTTTCAGGATCTCTTGGTTCTTCTTGTTGAATTGTTGCGGTCGCGACAATAGAAGTGGGGTCCACGTCAATGATCTGTCATTTACCATTATTTCCAGAATCAGATTCCGAATCAGGGTTCGGCTCTTTGTCTTTGATCTCGGCCACCAATGACTGTTTTGAACGACATTCATCGGTGTTGTGCCAGGGGATTTTGTCGAACTCGCACCATTTTTCGGTGTCATTCTTTGTCTTCCCATGACCCTTCTTTCCCTGTGTCTTGGAATGGTTTTCAAGAGACTATTTGTTATGGTCGTCTTTGTCATACTTCGGTTGTTGCGGATTTGCAGACCCGATCTCCCGTTTGTTCTGGTGCTTAAATTTATGCTCGATTTTGACATCATATCGATAAGCAACACCGAGTGGTGAGATGTCCATAAAATCCATTTTAGTTTGGATATATTTGTGTAGAGCCCCATGGTATTTCATAACCAAATGTCGCTCGGAGTCTTTGATACCCAGCTTGGTTCGCAAGGTATGGAAGGTATTGGTGAACTCCGGAACTGCTTGGCCCCTCTCTTGCCGCAGTGTGGTCCATCTCATGTACTGGTCTTCATAGTTGCCAACAGGGTAATACTGTTCCTTTACCGCATCCACAAAAAAATCTCAAGTGGGATCGACCCCATATATTCCAGACTCCTATGTGGAACTTTGCTCCCAGTAAGTTTCCCACCAATGTTTGACATGAGGGAGAGCTTTAAGGAGTGCGAAGGTGATCTTTTCTTTGTCGGAAAAATTGTGAACAAAGAAATAACCTTTTAGCAGAGTTAACCATTTTTCTAGGGCTTCTGCATCTATCTTTCCTTCAAATACAAGAATATCAAAATTAACTTGTACCTTGAAAGGCGAGGTGCCTCCAAAGTGACAGCTTGATGAAGATGCGCATGCTATTATCGGCAGGCATTGAAGGATGTGGGAAAAATTCTCCATCATTTCGTCCCTCTGTCGCGTGAGAGCTTGCTCAAGCAACATATTGATAGGATCGTCTGCTCCGTCGTTTTTCTTTTCTTCCACCATTGAGGGTTTCTTAGGTGTGTAAGAGCGATTGTCTTCAAGAGAGACAAGCTCGAAACCCAACTTGCTATACTTGGACCTTGTCAGGGACATGCACTAAAAAAACGATCAAGAGCAGCCTGCTCTGATACCACTGATCTGGATTATTTTCGGCATGAAATGAGAGCGAAGATATAATAAAGAAATGCAAAGAGATATCACATATATTCAATAATATAACAGACATGCATCAGAGATGCAACCATAAACACAGATATACAGTAATACATGATTTCTATTAATGAAATAAATGTACAGAGACTGTAAAAATACAGAGTGAAAGACTCGCTAGAATGGTGGCAGCTTATCTCTGAAAAGAGATGTGATGGCTACTCACATTCGCAAGAAGATGGTTACAATGAGGCTCCCAAGACATTTTTACAATAAACAGGAATGCCAAAAACCCTAGACATCCGAAAACCTAATGCTAGGAGATGAAGCGCCAAAAGTCATGTGGGCCCAATTTGGGCAAGTGAGTACATCAACTTCCCGGGGTCGTAACTTTTACATACGATCTCCGTTTTAGGCGTGCGATAGCTCGTTGGAAAGGTATTTTCAAGGAGATTCATTTTGGGGGTTCAATTATGTCTTCACTTATCATTGAGAACCTCAATCTCGAAAAACCTTTATTTGGGCCCTCAAAATGGCCCCGAAAGTTAAAAACTGCTAAAAATAGTAAATTGCCAAAATTGTAAGAAAACTATTTTAAACCAGTCAGAAAAGGTGGGTGGATAGAATTATCCACTTGGATCAATCCTCCCTCCTTAGGAAGAAATGGTCTCCATTGTGTTTAGTTCCCGGGGGAGAGGTAAAAGCGTTTGCTGAATCTGCATCTTGGTGAGTTGCTTGCCTTGCTGGAGATGTCGCACTGCTCAGTTTGTGGAAGTTTGTCACGAACCTGTTGAGGCTTAGGTCGTTCAAAAATTTGGGCTACATGAGAGGAAGATGTGCAGAAGGAATCTTTGCACTTTGCTGCAACCTTGTCGACTTACTTCTATTTGATAGAAGGTGCTAGGGGAGAGGCTGTAGTGGTTGCATTGTCCTTCTGTTCTTCTTTTGAACAGATTGTGAAGAAGCTAAATTTTGCAGTATGAAATACAACATTGTGACACTTTTTAGGTGGAACAGTAGTTGGAACTACCTCTGGTATTCTGTAGAGATGACCCTCCAGAGAAACAATGACACTGTAGGGTCGAGACTCATAAATAACATGACGCTTCGACATATATGGTTGGCCCAAGAGAACATCACAAACATCCAGTCGGGAAACATCACATAATACCTCATCCTTGAAGGGTTGGATGCCGTATGAAAATCGACATTGTTGGCTGACACGAAGATCTCGTCCTTGGTGAAGCCACCCGATGTTGTATGGCTGCGGGTGTGGTGTTGTCGACAATCCCAACTGTTTGACGACCTCTGCTGAGATGAGGTTCTTTTGGATTCCGCTATCAACAATAAAATGCAGCGGGGTCCTCTTCACCCACATCTGTGAATGAAAAATGTGCTCCCCCTCTTTATGATCTGTTGGTTCTTCTGGTTGAATTGTTGCGCTCGCAACAATAACAGTGGGGTCTGCGTCAATGATTTGTCCTTTACCATTATTTCCAGAATCAGATTCTGAATCAGGGTTCATCTCTTTGTCTTTGATCTCGGCCACCAATGACTATTTTGAGTGACATTTATCGGTGTTGTGCCAGGGGATTTTGTGGAACTCGCACCATTTTCCGGTGTCCTTCTTTGTCTTCCCGTGACCCTTCGTTTCCTGTGTCTTGGACAGGTTTTCAAGAGACTTTTTGTTAGGGCCGTCTTTGTCATACTTCGGTTGTTGCAGATTTGCAGACCCAAATTCCCGTTTGTTCTGGTGCTTAAATTTCTGCTCGATTTTGACAACATACCAATAAGCAACACCGAGTGATGAGATGTCCAAAAAATCCATTTCAGTTTGGATGTATCTGTGTAGACCCCACGGTATTTCAGAACCAAATGTCGCTCGGAGTCTTTGTTACCCAGCTTGGTGCGCAAGGTATGGAAGGTATTGGTGAACTCCGAAACTGCTTGGCCCCTCTCTTGTCGCAATGTGGTCCATCTCATGTACTGGTCCTCATAGTTGCCAATAGGGTAATACCGTTCCTTTATCACATCCACAAAAAAATCCCAAGTGGGATCGGCCACATATATTCCAGACTCCTCTGTGGAACTTTTCTTCCAGTAAGTTTCCCACCAATGTTTGACATGAGGGAGAGATTTAAGGAGTGCGAATGTGATCTTTTCTTTGTCAGAAAAATTGTGAACAGAGAAATAACCTTCTAGCAGAGTTAACCATTTTTCTAGGGCTTCTGCATCTATTTGTCCTTCAAATACAAGAATATCAAAATTAACTTGTACCCTTAAATGCGAGGTGCCTCCAAAGTGGCCTCTTGATGAAGATGCGCCTGTTGTTATTGACATGTATTGAAGGATGTGGGAAAAATTCTCCATCATTTCGTCCCTCTGTCACATGAGAGCTTGCTAAAGCAACATATTGATAGGATTGTCTGCTCCGTCGTTTTTTTTTTCTTACGCCAGTGAGGGTTTCTTGGGTGTGCGAGAGAGATTGTTTTCAAGAGAGACAAGCTCGAGACCCAACTTTCTATACTCGGACCTCATCGAGGACATGCACTGAAAAAACGATCAAGAGCAGCCTGCTCCGATACCACTGATCCAGATTATTTTTGGCACGAAATGAGAGCGGAGATATAATAAATAAATGCAGAGAGATGTCGTATATATTCAATAATATAATATAAATGCATTAGAGATGCAACCATAAACACAGATATACAGTAATACATGATTTCTATTAATGAAAGAAATGTACAGAGACTGTAAAAATACATAGTGAAAGACTCGCTAGAATGGTGACAACTTATCTCTGAGAAGAGATGTGACGGCTACTCGCATTCACAATAAGATGGTTACAATGAGGCTCCCAAGGAATTTTTACAATAAACAGGAATGAAAAAAACCCTAGACATCCGAAAACGTAACCCTAGGAGTTGAAGTGCCAAAAGTCATGTAGGCTACGTTTGGGCAAGTGAGTACATCAACTTCCCGGGGTCGTAACTTTTGCATACGATCTCCATTTTAGGCGTGTGATAGCTCGTTGGAAAGGTATTGTTGAGGAGATTGATTTTGGATGCTCAATTATTCCTTCAACTATCATTGAGAACCTTTATCTTGAAAAACCTTCATTTGGGCCCTCAAAATGGCCACGGAAGTTAAAAACTGCTAAAAATAGTAAATTGTCAAAATTGCCAGAAAACTGTTTTAAGCCAGTCGAAAAAGGTGGGTGGCCACCAATATCCACTTGGATCAATCCTCACTCCTTAGGAAGCAATGGTATCCATTGCGTTGAGTTCCCGGGGGAGAGGGAAAAGTGTTTGCTGAATCTACATCTTGGTGAGCTGCTTGCCTTGCTGGAGATGTCGTGTTGCTCAGTTTGTGGAAGTTTGTCATGAACCTGTTGAGGCTGAGGCCGTTCAAAAAGTCAGGCTACATGAGAGGACGATGTGCAGAAGGAATCTTTGCGCTTTGCTGCAACCTTGTCGACTTGTTTCTATTTGATAGAAGGTGCTTGGGGCGAGGTTGTAGTGGTTGCAGTGTCCTTCTGTTCTCCTTTTGAGCAGATTGTGAAGAAGCTAAATTTTGCAGTATGAGATACTACCTTGTGACTCTTTTTAGGTGGAACAATAGTTGGAACTACATTCGGTATTCTGTAGAGATGACCCCCCAGAGAAACAATGACACTACGAGGTCGAGACTCATACACAGCATGGCGCTTCCACATATATGGTTGGCCCAAGAGAACATCACAGACATCCAGTGGGGAAACATCACATAATACCTCATCCTTGAAGGGTTGGATGTCGTATGACAATTGACATTGTTGGCTGACATGGAGATCTCGTCCTTGGCGGAGCCACCCGATGTTGTATGGCTGCGGGTGTGGTGTTGTCGACAATCCCAACTGTTTGACGACCTCTGCTGAGATGAGGTTATTTTGGATTTTTCTATCAACAATAAAATGCAGTGGGGTCCCTTTCACACACATCCGTGAATGAAAAATGTGCTCCCCCTCTTCAGGATCTGTTGGTTCTTCTTGTTGAATTGTTGCGGTCGCGACAATAGTAGTGGGGTCCGTGTCAATGATCTATGATTTACCATTATTTCCATAATCAGATTCTGAATCGGGGTTTGGCTCTTTGTCTTTGATCCTGGCCACCAATGATTGTTTTGAGCGACATTCATCAGTGTTGTGCCAGGGGATTTTGTGGAACTCACACCATTTTCCGGTGTTCTTCTTGTCTTCTCGTGACCCTTTTTTTCCTGTGTCTTGGACTGGTTTTCAGTAGACTGTTTGTTAGGACCATCTTTTTCATACTTCAATTCGACAATCGACATTGTTGATGTTGTATGGCTACGGGTGTGGTGTTGTCGACAATTCCAACTGTTTGACGACCTCTGCTGAGATGAGGTTCTTCTGGCTTCCATTATCAACAATAAAATGCAGCGAGGTCCCCTTCACCCACATTTGTGAATGAAAAAGGCGCTCCCCCTCTTTAGGATCTGTTGGTTCTTCTGGTTGAATTTTTGCAGTCGCGACAATAGCAGTGGGGTCCGCGTCAATGATCTATACTTTACCATTATTTCCAGAATCAGATTCTGAATCGGAGTTTGGCTCTTTGTCTTTGATCCTGGCCACCAATGATTGTTTTGAGTGACATTCATTGGTGTTGTGCCAGGGGATTTTGTGGAACTCGCACCATTTTCCAGTGTCCTTCTTTGTCTTCCCATGATCCTTTTTTTCCTGTGTCTTGGACTAGTTTTCAATAGACTATTTGTTAGCACTGTCGTTTTCATACTTCGGTTGTTGCGGATTTGCAGACCCGATCTCCCGTTTGTTCTGGCACTTAAATTTCTGCTCGATTTTGACAACATATCGATAAGCAACATCGAGTGATGAGATGTCCAGAAAATCCATTTCAGTTTGGATGTATCTGTGTAGAGCCCCACGGTATTTCAGAACAAAATGTCGCTCAGAGTCTTTGATACCTAGCTTGGTGCGCAAGGTATGGAAGGTTTTGGTTGAATTCGGAACTGCTTGGCCCCTCTCTTGCCGCAGTGTGGTCCATCTCATGTATTGGTCCTCATAGTTTCCAACATGGTAATACTGTTCCTTTACCACATCCACAAAAAAATCCCAAGTGGGATCGACCCCATATATTCCAAACTCATCTGTGGAACTTTGCTCCTAGTAAGTTTCCCACCAATGTTTGACATGAGGGAGAGCTTTAAGGAGTGCGAAGGTGATCTTTTCTTTGTCGAAAAAATTGTGAACAGAGAAATAACCTTCTAGCAGAGTTAACCATTTTTCTAGGGCTTCTGCATCTATCTATCCTTCAAATACAAGAATATCAAAATTAACTTGTACCTTGAAAGGTGAGGTGCCTCCAAAGTGGCTGCTTGATGAAGATGCACATGCTGTTATCGGTAGACGTTGAAGAATGTGGAAAAAATTCTCCATCATTTCGTCCATTTGTCACGTGAGAGCTTGCTCAAGCAACAGATTGATAGGATTGTCTGCTCCATCGTTTTTATTTTCTTCTGCCATTGAGGGTTTCTTGGGTGTGCAAGAGTGATTGTATTCAAGAGAGACAAGCTCGAGACCCAACTTTCTATACTCGGACCTCGTCAGGGACATGCACTGAAAAAACGATCAAGAGCACCTGCTCTGATACCACTGATCCAGATTATTTTCGGCACGAAATGAGAGAGGAGATATAATAAAGAAATGCAGAGAGATGTCTCATATATTCAATAATATAATAGAAATGCATCAGAGATGAAACCATAAACACAGATATACAGTAATACACAATTTCTATTCATGAAAGAAATGTACAGAGACTGTAAAAATACAGAGTGAAAGACTCGCTAAAATGGTGGCAGCTTATCTTTGAGAAGAGATGTGACGGCTACTCGCATTCACAAGAAGATGGTTACAATGAGGCTCCCAAGGCCTTTTTACAATAAACAAGAATGCCAAAAACCATAGACATCCGAAAACCTAACCCTGTGAGATGAAGCGCCAAAAGTCATGTGGGCCCCGTTTGGGCAAATGAGTACATCAACTTCCCAGGGTCGTAATTTTTGCATACGATCTCCGTTGTTGGTGTGTGATAGCTCGTTGGAAAGGTATTGCTGAGGAGATTCATTTTGAGGGCTCAATTATGCCTTCGACTATCATTGAGAACCTCAATCTCAAAAAACCTACATTTGGGCCCTCAAAATGGCCCCGAAAGTTAAAAACTGCTAAAAATAGTAAATTGACAAAATTGCTAGAAAACTGTCTTGAGTTAGTCAGAAAAGGTGGGTGGCCACCAATATCCACTTGGATCAATCCTCCCTCCTTAATAAGCAATCGTATCCATTGTGTTGAGTTCCCGGGGGAGAGGGAAAATCGTTTGCTGAATCTGCATCTTGGTGAGTTGCTTGCCTTGCTGGAGACGTCGCGCTGCTCAGTTTGTGGAAGTTTGTCACGAACCTGTTGAGGTTGAGGTCGTTCAAAAATTTGGGCTACATGAGAGGACGATGTGTAGAAGGAATCTGTGTGCTTTGCTGCAACCTTGTCGACTTGTTTCTATTTGATAGAAGGTGCTTGGGGCGAGGCTGTAGTGGTTGCAGTGTCCTTCTATTCTCCTTTTGAACAGATTGTGAAGAAACTAAATTTTGCAGTATGAGATACTACCTTGCGACACTTTTTAGGTGGAACGATAGTTGGAACTACCTCTGGTATTCTGTAGAGATGACCCCCTAGAGAAACAATGACACTGCGGGGTCGAGACCCATAAACAACATGGCACTTTCACATATATGGTTGGCCCAAAAGAACATCACAGACATCCAATGGGGAAACATCACATAATACCTCATCCTTGAAGGGTTGGATGCCATATGACAATCGACATTGTTGGCTGACATAGAGATCTCGTCCTTGGCGAAGCCAACCGATGTTGTATGGCTGCGAGTGTGGTGTTGTCGACAATCCCAAATGTTTGATGACCTCTATTGAGATGAGGTTCTTCTGGCTTCCACTATCAACAATAACATGCAACGGGGTCTCATTTACCCACATCTGTGAATGAAAAAGGCGCTCCCCCTCTTCATGATCAGTTGGTTCTTCTGGTTGAATTGCTGCAGTCACGAAAATAGCAGTGGGGTCTACGTCAATGATTTGTCTTTTACCATTATTTCTAGAATCAGATTCTGAATCAGGGTTCGGCTCTTTGTCTTTGATCTTGGTCACAAATGATTGTTTTGAGCGACATTCATCGGTGTTGTGCCAGGGGATTTTGTGGAACTTGCACCATTTTCTGGTGTCCTTCTTTGTCTTCCCGTGACCCTTATTTTCCTGTGTCTTGGACTAGTTTTCAGGAGACTGTTTGTTAAGGCCGTCTTTGTCATACTTTGGTTGTTGCGGATTTGCAGACCCGAACTCCCATTTGTTCTGGTGCTTAAATTTCTGCTCGATTTTGACAGCATATCGATAAGCAACACCGAGTGATGAGATGTCCAAAAAATCCATTTAAGTTTGGATGTATCTATGTAGAGCCCCACGGTATTTCAGAACCAGATGTCGCTCAGAGTCTTTGATACCCATCTTGGTGCGCAAGGTATGGAAGGTATTGGTGAACTTCAGAACTGCTTGCCCCCTTTCTTTTCGCAGTGTGGTCCATCTCATGTACTGGTCCTCATAGTTGCCAACAGGGTAATACTGCTCATTTACCGCATCCACAAAAAAATCCCAAGTAGGATCGGCCCCATATATTCCAGATTCCTCGTTGGAACTTTTCTCCCAATAAGTTTCCCACCAATGTTTGACATGAGGGAGAGCTTTAAGGAGTGTGAAAGTGATCTTTTCTTTGTCAGAAAAATTGTGAACAAAGAAATAACCTTCTAGCAGAGTTAACCATTTTTCTAGGGCTCCTGCATCTATCTATCCTTCAAATATAGGAATATCAAAATTAACTTATACCTTGAAAGGCGAGGTGCCTCCAAAGTGGCCGCTTGATGAAGATGCGCCTGCTAGTATCGACAGGCGTTGAAGGATGCAGGTAAAATTCTCCATCATTTCGTCCCTCTGTTGCGTGAGAGCTTGCTCAAGCAACAAATTGATAGGATCGTCTGCTCCGTCGTTTTTCTTTTATTCCACCATTGAGGGTTTCTTGGGTGTGCGAGAGCAATTGTCTTCAAGAGAGACAAGCTCGAGACCCAACTTTCTATACTCGGACCTCGTTGGGGACATGCACTGAAAAAATGATCAAGAGCAACTTGCTCTGATACCACTGATCTGGATTATTTTTGGCACTAAATGAGAGCGGAGATATAATAAAGAAATGCAGAGAGATATCACATATATTTAATAATATAATAGAAATGCATTAGAGATGCAATAATAAACACAGATATACAATAATACACGATTTCTATTAATCTAAGAAAAGTATAGAGACTGTAAAAATACCAAGTGAAAGACTCGTTAGAATGGTGACAACTTATCTCTGAGAAGAGATGTGACGGCTACTCGCATTCGCAAAAAGATGGTTACAATGAGGCTCCCAAGACCTTTTTACAATAAACAGGAATGCCCAAAACCCTAGACATTCGAAAACCTAACCCTAGGATATGAAGCGTCAAAAGTCATGTGGGCCCCGTTTGGGCAAGTTGGTCGTAACTTTTGCATACGATCTCTGTTTTAGGCGTGTGATAGCTCGTTGGAAAGGTATTGACGAGGAGATTCATTTTGGTGGCTCAATCATGCCCTCGACTATTATTGAGAACCTCGATCTCAAAAAACCTTCATTTGGGCCCTTAAAATGGCCCCGAAAGTTAAAAACTGCTAAAAATAGTAAATTGCCAAAATTGCCAAAAAACTTTTTTGAGCCAGTCAGAAAAGGTGGGTGGCCACCAATATCCACCTGGATCATTGGGGGCACTTAATATTGGCATTAATTAAAGTGGGATTTGGGCTACAGATGATAGAGTGGATTATGGGATGTGTTACATCCTCTTCCTTTGAAGTTCTTATCAATGGCGAGGCAACACATTTATTCAGGAGCGGAAGGGGAATGCGCCAAGGGTGCCCATTATCGCCCCTACTCTTTATTTTAGTTATGGAAGGACTCGATATTTTATTAAAACATAGGTTTGATGAAGGCGCGCTCTCTCGTATTAAAGTATCAAGATTGATGAAAATTCTCCACTAACTGTTTGTGGATGATGTTTTGATTATGTCAAATGAAAATCTTCAAGAATGGCAGGATATAGTCATTATTATCAATATTTTTTGTAACGCTACGAGACTATTGATCAACTCATCAAAGACAATGGTCCATTTTGAAGGACTCGCATATATTGAACTTGAACCTTACAAGGATATTATGCCATATAATTCCAATGACCTTTCCATCGGCTTCTGCTATCTGGGATATTACTTGAAGACTGGAGCTCCAAAGGTAGCTGAGTAGGATTGGTTAGTGATCAAGATCTCGAAGAATATCACCTCGTGGTGTTATAGATGGCTCTCATTGGGAGGTAGATTTATCCTTATCAAATCAGTATTGGAAGGACAACCATACTGGATGTCCATGGGGGCAATACTGCGATCAATTCTTTGCAAGATCAAGAAGATGATGTTTCATTTCCTATGGAACGGTCGTAGTGAATCCCAACACTTCCATCTCTGTAGATTAGATATTTTGTCTAGACCAAAGCGATTTGGAGGATGGGGGTTGCACAATCTTAGTCTTTCAATATGGATTTAAATGCAAATACTTTGTGGAGATTACTAACTCAAAAAGGTATCTAGAATAAAGTTATTATGGACAAGTATTTACCAAACTATACAGTCATCAACTGGTTCTGTTTGGAAAATCATATAAATCATGCAGCGTCTAAAATGTGGTCAAATCTGATTCATTCTGCTCATATTTTAACTCATTGGCTCAACTGGTGCCCTGGTACCGGTCAACTTATATCGATCGGTAGAGATAGGATCTTGGGCATGGATGAAAAAGCCATTCTCTCAAAAGATATTATCTCTTGTTTGATTCAACAGAGAACAATGGTATTAGAACAAGAATCGAAAGTTCCTGTGTCAATCTCCCCGATAGAGCAATGGTTAAACAATGCAGATTTAAATCTATCAGGTGAAAATGCTATAGAGTGGGACAACTTTATTAAAGAACTTCAAGGAGCCGTGGTGGCACTTTCTGATCATATGGATACACTTTTGTGGACGAGGGGTGATGCTTCCGGGAAGATTAGTGTTAAAAATTTATATGCCACGCTCATATCTACCCAGGATTATCAGAAGGGGCGGGGATGGAAGGTGATTTTGTGGAAATGGAAACTGCAATTAAAAACAAAATCGTTCCTTTGGTTGACAGCTACAAATTGGATATTGACTTGGGACATCCTCCAAAATAGGGGCCGAGAAGGTCCAAGTATGTGTATTTTATGCAAAGGTGGCACTAAAGACATACACCACTTGTTTCTTCACTGTATTTTTACTCCAAAGGTTTGGTCCATATTATCTGTGCTATTAAAATTTAGGAAATCGTGGACGGGATCCACGCTAACAAAATGTATTGAGGAGTGTTCGAGGGATAAATCACTATAAAAAAAGATGGTGGAATATAGTTGTTGGTATATATGGCTGGAGAGAAACAAAGCCATTTTTGAAGAAAAAATACCATCAGTCAGGGCTATGGTTATAAAGATCTCGGGTGCACAAAACAATATCATATCTTCTCCAAAATTTAAGATCACAAAACCATGTACAATCAATCACTTGGAAGGATACACTGTGGCTTTTTTTGACGGGGCGTCCACTTCAAGGGGTGATATATGTGGGGCTGGAGGTGTAATTAAACAACCTGATTCAACAATACATAGGTGGTATTTAAATTGTGGGACATGTACCAATACAAAGGCCGAACTTATGGGTGTGTGGGTGACTCTTCTTCTCGTAAAGCAGTGAAACATACAAAGGATTCAGATTGTGGGGGATTCAAAAGTGGTGATAGACTGGTTAAATCACAAAGGAAAGCTTCAGGCTGTTGACATTGAAGGTTGGAAGAATAAAACAAAGAACTTGATTGCATATTTTCATGGAATCAAATACCATCATTTCTTCTGGGAATTTAATAAAGAAGCCGACGATCTATCCAAACAAGCGCTCCTGGCTCCAAAAGGAAGACTATCTTATTTCGCTTGGGATATGGGGAATGATGGGCTTATATCTACAATAAACCTCTTCTAGGTTGTTTGGATTTGGTCGGTTATTGTCAATAGTGATAAGACTTTTGATCTAAGCTTTATCAATATTTCTTTTTGTATTAAAGAACTATATGTTATTGATTTGGGTCTGTTTTTTCCTCCAGGGATAGAATGACAATAGTAGACAACTATTATAAACCTTTTTTTGGATTTAAATAGTTAGTTTCCAGTGATGAAAATCTATGATACAAAAGATATATTTTTACTATGTAAAAAAGTATACTCTAATATAATCTAATATAATTGGTGAGAATTTTCTATTGACAAAAAAAACAACTTATGATTGTCCTTAAGTAGAACTTTATTTTTTTTTTATATCTTTGCATTTTTTGATTTCATAAGATTTTTATATTTTTCTTGCTATTTCACTAAACTTGCTAATCCTATAATTTATTAATTTTCCTTTTTATTGTTTGGTTTCCTCTAATTTCTTAATTTTACTATTGCATTTGCTAAAAATATTATAAATAATCATCGCTTAATTTATTTGATAATTAATTACTATATCAATACAAAATGTCACTTTTTTATTTGTTGGATAATTAATTACTTTTTTATTTTGTTATTCATTATTGAATAATTAATTACTATATCAATACAAAAGTGTCACGTTGGATTATTAATTACTATATCAACAACTCATAAATCCAGTTTTGGGCCATTTTGATCGGTATGGGAAAATCCTTATAATTTTTAAAGGATAAATACTCATCATTTATTAATATATTTATTATTATTGTAAATTTATATGTTAATTTCTGATCCAATCATTTATCATTTAAGGTTGTAATTATTTTCAAGTTATTTTAATTAATTAATTTATTTATTTTGAGAGATTTTCATTTTTCTTGAAATATAATAAATTTGGAGTTAAGATGGATTTACCCTTGTTTTTATTGTATATGTGTAATTCATGTGCCAATTCCATGTTGAAAAAAAAATGAATTACGCATTTTCATCACATTGAACAACATATCTCTCTTTATATAAAGTTGATATAAAATTATTTGATTTAAGGAGAACATTAATTTTTTTTATTTATGATTTACATTGAAATATTTATTGTTATTATATTTTTTTAAAGGCTATATAAAGTGGATATGTAATATTTTAATTGATGTTGACATTTTATTTAGGGCACACATTCTCCATATGGAAATATTTTTTTGTTATCAATATTTTTTAAATGCCACCAACTCCATATGTACTTTAAATATTTTGTTGTTATTAATATTTATTTTTTAAGGCCCTCGATGGATTAGACCGGTGCCGTGTAGATGGATTGGACAGGTGCCCCATGCTTAATATATATATATATATATATATATATATATAAGCATGAAAGGAAAAGCACTCTGGTTCTTTCGACATGTTCTGAACTAATTATTTGTTATTAATATTTATTTTTAAGCACGGAAATAATTATACATCTTCTTCATACTCAATTTTAGAAAGTGCATTTAATATGAACTTTTTACTTTTAATTGTTTTATATTTCAATGTCTACTTAAAATAAAATATTTTAATATTGATATAAAATATTTTGATTAACTTGAACATTAAAATACAGTTATAGTATAGTTTAGGTTTAACTATTTTATATAGTGATAATATAATCTAAATTTATTATAATTGCCATTTTAGAAAATGCATGACTTATCATTATTTTTATATTAATTATAATTGTCTTTTCATTACTATTATTAATATATAGTTATGTAATAGTATACTCTAAACTGTAGTTCATTATTTTTATATTAATTATAATTGTCTTTTCATTACTATTAATATATAGTTATTTATTACATAGTGATAGTATACTCTAGGTTTAACTGTAGTACATAGTGATAGTATAATCTAGGTTTATTATAGTTGCCATTTGAGAATCGTGGTTGATGGATAATAGTAGAAGCTTTCTTTTTGGTTAGCGGGTCTCTTTAACTTTCAAATTTTTAGTTTTCAAATACAAGAATGCATGAATTCTTGGTTAGAATATCACATTATTTGTGAAGGCATTTATAAATGCATGGACATTATATTGAAGAACATAAATTTAGGTAGAAGTATTCATGTGTTGGTGATTTGCATTTCAAATCGTAGTGAAATTTATCAAATGCTCATCGGTTCCTCCAACTATTTCTATTGGTAACTTATTACCTTCATTACTTTTCCACGTTCCTCATAATTAGTATTATATCATTGTTGTAACATATGATTTAAAATATAATATTTCGAAATCAAGTGAATCATTAAACAGATGTGTGGAAACTTTAGAAGACAAGTTGGTTTAGTAGAATAAATAATATTAGAATATTGTCTTCCATAAATACAAGTCGACTCTATAGGAAAAAAATAAACATAAAATATAATTACCAGAAAGTTAGGTCAGCCCAGCTAGAAAAGTCATTGGACAGATTAATATAAACAGAGGGCATTTTAGCTCGTTTGTACACCCAGTTAGTGCACAAGTCTTGTGGAGAGCTGCAGTTGCAGCTGCAAGGATGAATACAGATGCATGGTCATCTCTTGGTCTTGGTCTCTCTCTTGGTGATATTCTTGCTAAGTATGGTGCAAGTTTGAGAGAGAGAGTAGTGTAGCTGCAACTATTGCAATTATGTATGGTACTTGTTATGTGGATATGGAGACTCTATCTCTCTTGTGTGCTACCCTTGGAAAATGAGCACTCTACTTGTCTTGAGTTGTTGCTACAATTAGCAACTAGGGTTTATCTGTTGGTTCTGGAGTAGGCTTGTCGGAATTATTCTGAAGGTTAGTGTGCTATGGGGTGGCATATGTGAATGTCTATGGTTGGGTGACAATGATGTTATATTTTCTATGGTTAAATGAGCATACCAAAATTTCAACATGGAATCAGAGCTAGTTTCCTTCGTAACAATCTAACCGTTGGAAGGAAGATCCCTAGTTTCTCCCATTGTCAAGCTTTTGACCACTTATTGAACTCACTAAGAAGGTTGCCTAAGTAGGGCGCATCTCTTCCCCAGATCAGATCTGCAAATTTCTGAAGTTGAGAAAATAGGGTTTCCTCATAAAACTCTAGGTCTGTAGTGTCAGTTCCTTCGTGCCATTTGCAGCACCAGTGGCAGTGCCATTTGCAGCACCAGTTGCAGTGAAAGTTTTTGTGAAGTGTTGGGACTAATTTTTGGTTGTTCTAGTGCGCCTTACCATAGCGCATCTCTAGCTACCTTTAGATTACATGTTGGAGCACCTTTGAAGTTTAACATTTGTCATTGTTTGTCGTTTCTACCGGATGGTGCCATTGCCCATCGATGCTTTCGGATGGTATATATATATTGTATCACTATTTTGAGTGTGATTGTAGAGGAAGGGATCTCTTGTCCAAGAAACAATCGTATATCCAGAGGGATCTTAGATCCCACACATTCATAGGATCAACGCACTCCAGTTTTGATTATTTTCATATGCCTCTAGCTGTTATGGAATTATTGTGATCTTATGAGCATTTAGTTGTATTTTGATCTTTTGAAGTTGTGATTATCACACTAACCTCTGTTCAAAGTTAAAGTTAGAAACTAACTTTAGTCAAAGTATTAGATTGATTAAGGTTGAGATTTTAGAGTTTATTTGCATTATATTCTCTAACTCATATTTCTGTCAAGAAAGAATATTGTCTTAAGTACAAGGGACAATTTGAAGAGAGTACTTGTCATCTTGAGTGAAGGAGACTCAGAAGAAAATCAACAACACTCGTTCTTGAAGATAAGACTCCAGGTTCCACGTTTGATTAATTAAATTAATAAGTTTCCAATTTGCACATATCTTGTTTGATAATTGTTGCATTACTAGTTGTGACAACAATCCTCGAAAGGTTCTATTACTACTAGATACAATGAATACTTGGCAACATGCGAGTACTATTATGCTTGGAAGATGAACTAACATCTCCTCTAGGAGATACTTCTTGTTTTGCTTCCAGGTAGGTCACCTTGGTAATAATATGACGATTACCATGAGATTGTCTTTTATTCTTGTTGACATAGATATGTTCTTATGAAAATGCTATTATACTTTTTTCTCTTGTTGCTCTTGTCTTGGGCAGGTTATTTTATAAATTCCATGGATGAATGATTGATCACAACACTAGATGAGTGTTGTTCTTATTTCTTATTATTGTATTTTTTATTCATTTTGGCTCTTGTTCCAGGTAGGTCACAAGCAATATCTCTGAGAAGGAGCCACTGTGATTAGTGTTCTCATTCTTTTATTATTATTATTATAAGAGTATTATTCTTGTCTACTAATTTTCCCTTTGTTGTCCTTGTTCCAGGCAGGTCACATGTGATAACTCTGAGGAAAGCTATAGTGACGGTTGCAGGAGACAACATATTAGATGGTATCTAGCTTGAGACATGGAGCAGACTATCCAGATAAGAAGTTGTATACACGATTGTATACATCCATGTACCAGAGAAGAAGAAGACGAAGAATGGTACTTTTGAAAGATACATAGTATCTCATATGGAGATTGATTGTAAAGAGTAGAAGGCTCCAAAGATGACTGAAAAAAATACCTCTAGTGCAATTAATCACTCTTCAGATCATCAGGAAGAGTTAGTAGAGCCAGAAGGGCCTACCTAGAATCGTTGTAGTAACCAAGAAGAGACAAGCGTGGTCCCATGAAACTTTCCAGGATGCAACATTGATGAGCCATATCATGAGGAGCAAATGGGTTCGAAGATTATACAGACTTAGAGGGAGTCAAGATTCAGAGGGAGAATGGAGACTCAGAGACTTTAAGATTCATATGAAATAGAGAGACGTCTTTCAGAACTAATAGACATATTCCATGGGTTGAGAAGGATAGATCGAATCTTTAAAGGCTTCGAGGAGATATGAGATATTATAAGAAGATTCTCTTGCTTAAGTAGACTTTGCTACAGTGACCGAGGAGGAAGCCAGTCAAAAGGACTAGGATATATATCTTTTCCTTGGTTCTAAGACTAGAAGGGAAGTTAGTGTTGACTATGTAACCCCGTAACCTCTTGTATGGAAATAAAACAACAAGTGGGAGAATGTTGGGCATGTGTTATATTCTTTGCACGAGTAGAACTAGTTCTTTCTCAGGAAACGTGTCACCTTTTTGCCTTGTTTTTTTCGTGTCACCTCGATTTTCATATCCATTGTTGGGCGGTTTTTCGACACATGGTTTTTGCAGATGGTTTTATATTTTTCGGTTAAGGAATTAGGGTTGTTGAATAATCCAGGTCATTGGCTTAGGGTTTTGGATGTCGTTGGCTCCTATATGTATATTGTATTGTAAACAATGTATGAGATGAATGAATATAGAATATGTTGATTTTTCTGGTTCGGGTTTCTAGAGGAAAAATCTTTGTGTAATGTGTGTCCATTGTATCTTTTATGTTCTTTTACTGAAAATATGTTTCCAGTAAATAATTGTACAAGCTAAAAATCTACACTCCAACGCAGGCTGGTATTCTACCCTAGCACATGTTGGTATTTTACTCGAATGTAGGCTGGTATATTACCCCAACGCAAGTTGGTATGCTACTCCAATAAAGGTTGGTACACTACTACGGTGAACGTGCAAAAATTCCTATGACATATAGATCCATGATTAAAAACAAGACAATGATCGAGGTGTGTAGAAGCGCAAAAGCAATGATGATGATTGTGCCATGAAGAATATATTCCTCGTTAAGTGGGAGTGTTAAATTTTTTAGTCAGATTCTGTGTGTGATGACGAGTTACTAATTCTGTATGAACTAGATGTTGACCTGTAGTGTCGGAAATGATTCCCAGTTCGAGTTTTGATCAGTAGCATCAAAAGTTACTAGCTCATGGAAGGCCAACCAATAGTGTTGGAGGTGTTTTCCAGCTAGATGGCTAATGTGTGGTTATGAGGGTGATACATTTTACATGATCTGTTTGATCATATGATAGCCTATGTGGCTATCATGATGCAACCTGTAGACTGGTCTGCAATACCATGTGAGATGGATGGATGTGTTTGAGACCACTACATGAAAAACATCTTAATTAATACCTCCCTAGCTAAGAGGGAGTGTTGATGTTTTGGTAGCTGCGGCAGGTATTAACCTCCATGTGTAACCTATGACTTGGAATAGAATATTTTGGAAGTAAGTGAACCATTAAACAAAAGTGTGAAAACCATAGAAGACAAGCCATCCTAGCCGAATAAATAATATTAGAATATTATCTTCCAGAAATACAAGTCAGATCCACAAGAAAAAGATAAATATAAAATATAATTTCTAGAAAGTCAGGTCGCCCCAACCAAAAAAGTTATTGGACAGATTAATATAAATATATGATGTTTTATCTCATTTGTATACCCAAATAGTGCACAAGTCTTGTGAAGAGTTGTAGTTGCATCTGCAACTATAGTTGTAAGGGGGAATAAGGGCGCATGGTTATCTCTTGGTCTCGGTCTCTCTCTTAGTGATATTCTTTCTAAGTATGGTGAAAGTTTGAGAGAGAGAGTAGTGCAATTGTAGTTGTTGTAGTTGTGTATGGTACGTGTTCTGTGGATATGGAGACTCTCTCTCTCTCTTGTGCGCTACCCTTGGAAAATGAGCAATGTACTTGTCTTGAGTTGTTGTTGTAGTTAGCAACTAGGGTTTATCTGTTGGTTCTAGAGTAGACTTTCCAAAATTATTCTAAGTAAAGGTTAGTGTGCTTGGGGGTGGCATATGTGGATTCCTATGGTTGGATGACAATGATGTGACATTATCTATGGTTAAACGAGCATACCAAAATTTCAACAACTAGCACCAACTAGGACAGGTTTTAATGCTTGGAATTTAGCCTCTCCTCCTATTGTTGATCTGTAAATTGTCATGGATATTGCACTGGATAGTTCGTCACAATAAATCTAATAAAACACTAAAATATTTATTGTGAGGTTAATTTCCTTTAGATCTTAGATTATTTAATTACTAGTTTTCTGCTTAAAATGTATGAAGTAGTTGAAATGCAAAAAATAGAGAACATAAATAAATACTCACACACCATCCACAAATAAACATAAGATATAACATGGGAAACCCAATATGGGAGAAAACCTAGCTAGAATGTGAGACCGCTCTACTCTATTTTCTTCAAATGCAAGTACAAAGAAAGAGACATTCTCTAAGGAGTTGCCTTTAACATTGCGACATGTATGATTTATACATAATTTTTACTCCTCTATTGTGCTCTCAAAATACCACTCCTAGGTGCTCTTCTCAACTATGGATCAAATACAATGCTAAAGAATGAAACCCCTTCTCCTCCTATTGGCTCGATATTTAACATCGCCCAATAGCCATCTAGGGGTAGGGTTTTGACTTCCTCAACCCTCAATTGTGATAAGGTTTTGAACATTCTAGAATATTTTTGAAAGTCCATATGTGGCTAGCCCCATATGCGTGAATAATGGGGGCTAACGTGAAATCCACTAGTACCATGGTGGTCAACACGGTAGGTCAACATGCGAGAGACATAACTTTTTCATACGAACTCTGATTGACGTGATTTTTGCATTGTTGGAATGGTCTCAATGTGTAAAATAGTTTCAAGAGGTAGTTTCTAAAGATGAATTTTTTTTTACCAAAACAAAAGTCGTTTGATGCCTCAAAACGGATCCAGAAGGTTTCAAACCCCAATTTTCCAAACTGTGACCTACCATTAAAATGACCATGCAACCTTATTCCTCCATTTTCTTCCACTGTGAAAGCATCGTGATAGATGAAAATAATATAATGATAAATATGGATCATACCTCCCCATTTAAGAAGCTTTTTGGTCCCCAAAAACTTTACTGAATGAGGTGAGGAATTTTTTTCTCTACCTTCTCCCTGGAGTACCACTTTTCTTTGCTTGGAAGTTGTCCTTTCAACCCAATCTGCCAAAGGTCACGTTGCCCCTGTCTTGTAGTTCTGGACTGCTTTTTCAAAATTGTGTCCTCTGCCAACTTTGCCTGAGCATCTAATGTTAAGTCCTCTGTGGAAGGTAGGACCTGATCCTCCTCTTGATCCAACATGGAAGGCTAGTAGAGTTTGACATTATCCACATTCACTACTGAGTAAATGTGCATGTATGGGCATACACTGAGTTTGTAAGCGTTATCTCCCACATTCTCCAATATCTAGAAAGGTCCATATTGCAGATCCTTGATCTTCTTATCAGGACCCTATATTATTTCCTTGTTTAGTTGTAACCAAACTTTATCTCCCACTTTGAATGATTTCTCGGTTCTATGTTGATCATCTATGGCCTTGTATTTTTCATGTGACTTATTCAACGTCTTCTGTACTTTCAAATGGATTTGCCTAATCTTCTGAATGAATTTTTCTACTCTCAATGCATCTCCTGTGAGGTCTTCCTCAATCCTCCTTGTTGTCCATATACAACATCAAGGGTGAAGGTGAAAAATATCCAAAACAAGTTTAAAAAGGTGACTTACCAGTAGAAGTGTGGACTTTTCCATTATAAGAGTGTTGTATGTAGATCGGATTTTCATCCCATGTTTTCTGATGCCTGTGATTGTAACCCCTAAAAAGTTGCACCAAAGTCATGTTCACTACTTTTTTCTTCCCATCTGTTTATGGATCCAATGTTGTAGATATATTCAACTTAGTGTCCATATTCTCCCACATTGTAGTCCAAAATGTACTGAGAAATCCAATATCCCCGTCTGAGATGATGCTCCTTGGTATCTCAAAGTGCACCCATAAATGTTCAAAGAATATGTTTGTTGCTTCTTGTCCTTTGATGGTCTTTTTACAAGGCATGAGAATTCACATCTTGCTAAACTCGTCAACTATCACAAATAGATACTCATGTCCATTTCTGGTTGTTGGTAAAACTCTCACAAAATCCATGTAAATGCTTTTCCAAGGTCGAGTGGGTACATGTAAGAAATGGTATAGAACTTGCTTCCTATTACTGGGCTCACTGGTACAACAAATTATATATCCTCTAATCAACATTGCTACATATTCTTGCATTCTGGGCCAACACGCATACCTCTGTAAGTTGGAAATTGTCTTCCCAACAAAAAAATGTATTGCAATCTTCTACGTGTGATCCTTTCTAATAAGTTCCTGTCCTTCACCTTTATGGACACAAAGCTTATAGGGCTTGTAGAGTAACCCATTCATAAAATTATAGTCAACATTTCCTTCACCTTATTCTGTATGAATTTGGCCCCATAGTTTTTGAAACACCTCCTTGAATTCCTCATCTTTTGTGCATGCATCTTTGCATGTATCATGGGTAAAAGGATCCATGTGCATCATAGTTCCCAAAGATGTAATATTGGATGTGGGTGGCCTGGAAAGAATGCCTTCCAACTTGTTTGTGATTCCCTTCTTATACTTGATGACTAGATGAAATTGTTGTAAAAAAACCATCCACTTGTAATGTTTGGTTTGTTGTAGGTTACTTTGTGCTTGTAAATACTGTGACAATTGGTGATCTGTGTGGGTAATGGTTTCATTTCCCATCATATCGTGCTTCCACTTCTTTATATCTTTAACCAGGTCATAGAGTCACTTTTCATAGGTAAGGTTATTGAGAACTAGTCCATGAAATATTTTGGAATGATAGCATACATGCCTTCCTCCTTGCATCAAAATTGTTCCCATGGCATACCCACTTTCCTTTGTCTCCACTTCGAAAGGCTTTTGCAAGTTTGGTAATGCGAGAATTAGTGCCTGAATGATTTTTATTTTCATCTCATTCAAAGTCTTCTTCTAATTCTTACCCTGTTGGAAACTCTTACCACTCGTTGTTATGGTGTGGAGTGGTGCAACTACTGCTGAAAATGTAGCTATGAACTTTTGCAAGTACTGTGTTTCCCCAAAATAAATCCTAACTTGAGTGACATTTGTAGGCACTGGCCATTTCATGATGGCCTCCATATTTGAGGGATCTATCTTGAGCTCCCCTCCATCGATCACATACCCCAAATACACTAAAGACTACTAAGAAAACTCACATTTCTTGATGTTAGCCAGTAGTTGGTGCTTCTTAAGAGTCTGTAACACCTACATGAGATGTGAGATGTTCTCCTCCCATGTACCACTATAAACCAATATACAAGCCATATAGATTATAACAAATGAATATAGATATGGGCATGATACATCATTCATCAATCTCATAAATGTAGTTCGTGCATTACATAAACCAAATATAATGAGCAACCATTCATACAAACCTTTCCATGTCTTAAAGGTAGTCTTCCATGTGTTTTCTTCCTTAATGCATACCTGGTGGTATCTCGATTTGAGATCCAACTTGGTGAAATATTTTTCATGTTGCAACTAATCTAACAGACATTGATCATGGGAAGAGGGTATCGATTTTTTAGTGTAATCTTGTTCAATGCTATGTAGTCGATACAAATTCTCCAAGTCCCATCCTTCTTTGTTACAATTGTGATAGGTGATCCACAAGGTGAGATTCTTGGTTGAATCACACCCTACTCCAATAGCTACTGCAACTGCTTCTTCACTTCATTTGCTTCCAAAACAAAGTGTCTATATTTGACAATGGAGAGTCTAGCAATAATTGTATTTTGTACTCCACTTCCCTCTTGGATGGTATCCTTTTAGGATCTTGGAATACTTCTTTGTATGCTTGTAGAAACTCCTCCAAATAATGTGTCTGCTCTTTAATACACCTCTCCAAGGATGCCTTTACTCTTATCAACTCATCCTCAATCTAATTTTCTTTTAAGAAAAGTAAAAAATATTTCTTATTGGAACTAATCAACTTCTTGGCTTGGTTGTCACTTACCAGTGAGATATTTGACTTTCCTTTATGTGCATTGATAATGTAGGGCTTCACATACTTGATTAGAAATACTATTTGGATCTCTCCATGAAGATTTCATCCCTCATATACATGTACGATCTTCGAAACACTACTCCAAATACATCAAGGGGTACTACGTCCAATTCCACTTCATCAATAAAATCAACACTTACAACAAATTTAATCTTACAAGTTGTTTTGTTACCTTGATCTTTGCATCCTTGTTTATCCATCCCAATGGATATGGGTTAGGATGATTGCGCACCTCCAATCTAAGCTTACAGAACATATCTGCTACTATGATATTAGCTTGTGAACCAGAGTTGAACATGGTGTCTATCTTGGTATTCTTGACCTGGATCTTGATGTGGAAGAGTTTGATCATATCCTTCTCTTCCTAATGATAAAGACTACTCAGATTCACCTCCTTCTGCATTGTTTTTTAGACAATCTTCTCATCCACATCAGAGCTACTTTCAACCTGATTGCTCGAATCCGAAGATTCTTTTTCTTTCCATCCTTCTTGCAATTCTTCGGGCTCAACTATGGATGTAGTTTTCAAAAATTTTCCTTAGAGTTCCCATCAATATTTCAATGGTTACAATGGTTGCTAGGATACTTGCATTGATGTGAAGTCACTATCATTTTCTTATCCTTTCCCCCTTTCCACTTCTTCTTCCCCTCCTTGGAGTCTTCCTGGTGCTCTTTCTGCTTGGAACTACTTGGCCACCCTTTCTTGTGGCCTATTTTTTCCAAATATTGTGCATGTACACATGCATCGTCCATTGTCCTTGTCTTGAAAAGTATCACTTGATTTTGTATATGGATATGTAGACCCCCTAGATACTTGAGGAGAACTTATGGGTTCTTGGGGGAGATACCCAACATGATGATCATCTTTCTAAACTCAATGGTGTACTCTTGTACACTTTTCCCTTCTTTCTATCTGAAGTAGTGCCACTGAATCCATGGGTCATCTACATATCCGATAGGGTAGAATTGAGTCTTGATGAGGGTTTTGATTTCCTCCAACCTAGTTACCAGCTGGTCACCCTCCAACCTAAGTGTTTCTATATGGATTTCCCACAAGATTAAAGCATGATCCTACAACTTCAGTCTAACAAATGATATCTTATGTTCTTCAACTATATGGTGAACCCTGAAATAAACTTCTAGTTGGTGCAACCAATGATTACGTTTTAATGCATTGATGTCGCCTTGGTATGGATTTATTTCCACTTTCGCTTCCATATTGAATAAATATTGTGAAGGGTTTATGGTACTGGAAATTGACTGCTCTTTCTTGAGTTCTTTCCGCGACTCCTTTTCTAGGTATTCCTTGTCCCCTAGTTTCCCATTTGATATGATCTCTCAGTTCGAGCCTCCAACTTATTTGAATGGTACAAGCTTGCTTGTTAGAGACGCCACGAGGAGAGACATATTATGAGAAATTTTAGTGACTTTCTCTTCTAACCTCTCAAATATCTTCTTTGCTAGATCTTGAGGGGTGTTATGAACAAACTCATTGACCATGGATAGGGTTTTGTGACTTTCTTCTTAAATTGATTCCTATATCCCTTCAACTTTCCACAAATACCAAAAAAAAACCTTGCTCTGATACTAATATGATCTATAAAATTTCGTGGATATTCCATTAGATAGTTCCTCACAACAAATCTAATAAAATACTGAAACCTTTATTTTGAAGGTTAATTTCCTTTAGATATCACATTCTTTAATTATTGTTTTTTTGCTTAGAATGTATGAAATAGATTAAATGCAAAAGATAGAGAACATAAATAAATAATCACACACCATCCACAAATAAACACAAGATATAACCTAGGAAACCCAATATAGGAGAAAACACGGCTAGAAGGTGAAACTGCTTTGCTATCTTTTTTTCAAATGCAAGTACAAAGAAAAAGACAATCTCTATGGAGTTGCCTTTGACACAATGGCTTGTATCGCTGCTACAAAATATTTTTTCCTTTGTTATGATCTCAAAATCCCACTCCTATGTGTTATGTTCAACTATGGAGCAAATACAATTATAAAGAATGGAACTCCTTTTCCTCCTAGTGGTTCAGTATTTAACATCACCCAGTAGCCATCTATAGATAGGGTTTTGACTTCCTCAACCCTCAATTGTGATAAGGTTTTGGACCTTCTATAATATTCTTGAAAGTCCATACGTGGCTAGTGCCATATGCGTGAGTAATGGGGGTTGATGCGGCATTCACTCGTACCATGGTGGTCAACATGGTAGGTCAAATTGCGGGATGTATACATTTTGCATACAAGTTTCGTTTGGCGTGATTCTTGCACCGTTATAAATATCTCGATGTATATAATATTGTTAAGGGGTCTAAGCTAAAGTTGAAAAAGTTTTGACCCAAAAGATGTCGTTTGATGTATCAAAATGGCTCTGGAAGGTTTCGAACCCTAATTTTCCAAATTGGGGCTTGCCATTAAAATGACTCTGTGGGTTGCTTCCTCCATTTTTTCCACTCTGACAACATCAAGATAGATGACAAATAATATAGTGATCCAATCTAGATCAATTATCATTTATTATGTCTATGAATTATGCGGAAATATTTATGGAGAAGGGAATGCGACTAGATCAATCATAGATGCTACACTAATGATTATTGTAGATTTGTGTGTTAGTGTTTATCAAAGACACACCACTATCACAAAGCATTCCATTATCATGGATCAACAACAATAGCACATAGCCTTCCCCTGTTGTAGAACAATGAAAACAACGCATAGCCTTCCCCTGTCGTAGAACAATGACAACAACGCATAGCCTTCACCAACATGTTGTATGCTAAGCATTGGATATATGCCATACTAGTTACTTTGGTTAATATATGTCATATTGGTAGCCTTTGTAATCCAAACTAGACCTTTTAATGTTAAGTCCATCTCCTCTTAATGTTAAGTCAATCTCTAGCATTATTTACCCTAACAATGATAACATTAATTGAAATTCACCATAAGTAAAAAGGAAAGTTTTTACCAAAAATGTAATTCAATATTTATTTTTCACTTTGAAATGAAGTAGCATTATTTACCCTAACAATGGTACCATCAATTGAAATTTTCCCTAACTTGAAAGAAATTTTTTTGCAGAAAATGTAATGCAATATATATATATATATATATTTTTAACAAGAACTGAGATAATGTATTAATAAAAAATGAGTGACCATAGCACGCAGGGCAGTACAAAAGATACATCAATTTTCTCTATTTGATCCATCCACCATAACAGATCTACCACTATACTATATTTTTCTATATCATCTTGATTTTTACAAAATCTCAGTACAATCCAAAAATTCTGAGTATATCTACGATAAAAGACTCCTAATATGTGTATTGTTCTACAAAACATTAACTACCCAACTGATTGGTTTGACTAAGGTCTTATGTTTCCATATCTTCCTCTTGTGTTGGTTGATTCAAATCAATTCCTGAATAATCTTTTGTTGTATATGACCCACTGCTAGAGGGAGAATCTATAGGCATTGGAGGAGACCCTCTGAAGTTGCAACTACTCCACCCGGATTCAGATAACATTCATTTCCTCGTGTTATTGTCTTGTTGTTTTTCTCTACTAGATGATTATGTCTAGGAATTGGTTAACCCGACATGAAAGATAATGGTAATCCACCTGCAATTGTCTCACTTCACGTTCCAAGACTTCCACTGCGGATATCAATGCCTGCATATTTGTGTTCTTTCTTGACATTATTGTTGCTCTAAGCTCGGTGGTTTGCTTGAGGCTCTTGGTGGGATATTTACCACAATTATCCTTGAGTTCCACCCTCATGAACTTGAAAGTCATCCCCTGAGACAGAGACCCTAGACTTGCACCAATCCCTACTGACTGAGAGTTGACACCTTCTCTCCACCTTATGATATTCTAGGGTATACGCCGAGAGTGCAACCTCCACCTCTACAAAATGAAATCAGACTTCACTCTGCATCCACTCTTTGATCAATTTCTCAATAGCACATTAGAACTTTTATTGGTCTTAGCTTTTTATCTCAAGAGGTACTCCACATATGTGTCTTGTATGCGAAAGCAACCTTGTACCTGCACTACTAGACACTTGAATTTGTAATGGGTTTTTATAAAGTTGTGATAAAGTGGTTCTTTTATTAAAGTGACTTTTTAATAAAGTGTACCTTCTAATATTAAAGTGACTTTATCTCATAAAATGCACTTATGTTATAAAGTGAAAATGTACTTTAATATTTTAAAGTGATTTATTTTGGAGGGAATGAATCATGACCCGTGATCTTGTAAATGCAAGATTAGATCTTGGCCATTAGATCTAGGGTAGGAGAAGGTGAAGGTCACTTTCAAATTATAAGAGGATGCATTGGGTAGTATGCAAGACACAATGAGAAGGAGATTGAGAGAGATTTCTGAGATAGCTTGAGAGAGGAAAGTTGGGGCAGCAAAGAGGGCACATTTTCCAAGAGAGATCGGGCATAAATCCCAAGGGAATAATTATGTGTGAGAGTGTTGTAACTTACTATTGTTAGAGAGGTCGTATTGTACGGATCCGTACATTCCGTACAACAGATAAAAAAAGGCACAAAAATCGAGGCACTATTTGGCACAATTTTCAAGGCAATTTCTGGGTTTTTCTTACTACAACATGGTCATACAGTAGAATGTGAGCACATTTTCTAAGGTGCTATTTTCTAGGCAGACCATACAACAGTACAGATTTAACATGTTTTCCAAGGCAGAATATTTGGGGGCAGTTCTAGTGTGTTGTAAGTGGATTTCTCTTGTTGGAAATTGTATTGTTGCTATTGATATACATTTCCTGAAGCTAATAAAATATATCTCTCTCTCATTGGGTTTCCCACATTGGGGTTTTCCTTGGCATTGCCTAAATTTCTGAGTATTTCTAAGTTGAATGATTGTTGTTCATTGTGTTTATTTTGTTGCTAAAGTGCTTGGCAATGTGTATTTGTGGTTATGGTATTTTCTGAGTGTGTTTATACATTTCAGAGTTCATTTAAGACATTTATCTCTAGGTTGATAAGTGTGACAAAACGTATACTTGTTGATTTTTTCATTTAATTTTCTACGTGGTATCAGAGCTTGGGCTCTGAGTGACAGTGAGCAGTGGGATATTTGGGCAAGTTTGAAAGAGGGAAGTCTGTTGCTTGTTTTCCTTTGAATAGTGACAAGGAGTATGGTTGCATGCATTAGATTTGAGGATCGGTTGGGTGACATTTCCAACTATTTGCAGTGGAAGGTCTGGATGTCAGTTGTTCTCAAGGAGAACAAGATTTGGAACTATGTCAGTTCTGTTGTTGTGGCTCCCACAACAGATCCTATTGCTTTGGATTTGCATGAAGTAAAGGAGGCCAAA
>ML782708.1:89982-140104 GCA_009831015.1 Picea engelmannii
GTTGCTACAATTAGCAACTAGGGTTTATCTGTTGGTTCTGGAGTAGGCTTGTCGGAATTATTCTGAAGGTTAGTGTGCTATGGGGTGGCATATGTGAATGTCTATGGTTGGGTGACAATGATGTTATATTTTCTATGGTTAAATGAGCATACCAAAATTTCAACATGGAATCAGAGCTAGTTTCCTTCGTAACAATCTAACCGTTGGAAGGAAGATCCCTAGTTTCTCCCATTGTCAAGCTTTTGACCACTTATTGAACTCACTAAGAAGGTTGCCTAAGTAGGGCGCATCTCTTCCCCAGATCAGATCTGCAAATTTCTGAAGTTGAGAAAATAGGGTTTCCTCATAAAACTCTAGGTCTGTAGTGTCAGTTCCTTCGTGCCATTTGCAGCACCAGTGGCAGTGCCATTTGCAGCACCAGTTGCAGTGAAAGTTTTTGTGAAGTGTTGGGACTAATTTTTGGTTGTTCTAGTGCGCCTTACCATAGCGCATCTCTAGCTACCTTTAGATTACATGTTGGAGCACCTTTGAAGTTTAACATTTGTCATTGTTTGTCGTTTCTACCGGATGGTGCCATTGCCCATCGATGCTTTCGGATGGTATATATATATTGTATCACTATTTTGAGTGTGATTGTAGAGGAAGGGATCTCTTGTCCAAGAAACAATCGTATATCCAGAGGGATCTTAGATCCCACACATTCATAGGATCAACGCACTCCAGTTTTGATTATTTTCATATGCCTCTAGCTGTTATGGAATTATTGTGATCTTATGAGCATTTAGTTGTATTTTGATCTTTTGAAGTTGTGATTATCACACTAACCTCTGTTCAAAGTTAAAGTTAGAAACTAACTTTAGTCAAAGTATTAGATTGATTAAGGTTGAGATTTTAGAGTTTATTTGCATTATATTCTCTAACTCATATTTCTGTCAAGAAAGAATATTGTCTTAAGTACAAGGGACAATTTGAAGAGAGTACTTGTCATCTTGAGTGAAGGAGACTCAGAAGAAAATCAACAACACTCGTTCTTGAAGATAAGACTCCAGGTTCCACGTTTGATTAATTAAATTAATAAGTTTCCAATTTGCACATATCTTGTTTGATAATTGTTGCATTACTAGTTGTGACAACAATCCTCGAAAGGTTCTATTACTACTAGATACAATGAATACTTGGCAACATGCGAGTACTATTATGCTTGGAAGATGAACTAACATCTCCTCTAGGAGATACTTCTTGTTTTGCTTCCAGGTAGGTCACCTTGGTAATAATATGACGATTACCATGAGATTGTCTTTTATTCTTGTTGACATAGATATGTTCTTATGAAAATGCTATTATACTTTTTTCTCTTGTTGCTCTTGTCTTGGGCAGGTTATTTTATAAATTCCATGGATGAATGATTGATCACAACACTAGATGAGTGTTGTTCTTATTTCTTATTATTGTATTTTTTATTCATTTTGGCTCTTGTTCCAGGTAGGTCACAAGCAATATCTCTGAGAAGGAGCCACTGTGATTAGTGTTCTCATTCTTTTATTATTATTATTATAAGAGTATTATTCTTGTCTACTAATTTTCCCTTTGTTGTCCTTGTTCCAGGCAGGTCACATGTGATAACTCTGAGGAAAGCTATAGTGACGGTTGCAGGAGACAACATATTAGATGGTATCTAGCTTGAGACATGGAGCAGACTATCCAGATAAGAAGTTGTATACACGATTGTATACATCCATGTACCAGAGAAGAAGAAGACGAAGAATGGTACTTTTGAAAGATACATAGTATCTCATATGGAGATTGATTGTAAAGAGTAGAAGGCTCCAAAGATGACTGAAAAAAATACCTCTAGTGCAATTAATCACTCTTCAGATCATCAGGAAGAGTTAGTAGAGCCAGAAGGGCCTACCTAGAATCGTTGTAGTAACCAAGAAGAGACAAGCGTGGTCCCATGAAACTTTCCAGGATGCAACATTGATGAGCCATATCATGAGGAGCAAATGGGTTCGAAGATTATACAGACTTAGAGGGAGTCAAGATTCAGAGGGAGAATGGAGACTCAGAGACTTTAAGATTCATATGAAATAGAGAGACGTCTTTCAGAACTAATAGACATATTCCATGGGTTGAGAAGGATAGATCGAATCTTTAAAGGCTTCGAGGAGATATGAGATATTATAAGAAGATTCTCTTGCTTAAGTAGACTTTGCTACAGTGACCGAGGAGGAAGCCAGTCAAAAGGACTAGGATATATATCTTTTCCTTGGTTCTAAGACTAGAAGGGAAGTTAGTGTTGACTATGTAACCCCGTAACCTCTTGTATGGAAATAAAACAACAAGTGGGAGAATGTTGGGCATGTGTTATATTCTTTGCACGAGTAGAACTAGTTCTTTCTCAGGAAACGTGTCACCTTTTTGCCTTGTTTTTTTCGTGTCACCTCGATTTTCATATCCATTGTTGGGCGGTTTTTCGACACATGGTTTTTGCAGATGGTTTTATATTTTTCGGTTAAGGAATTAGGGTTGTTGAATAATCCAGGTCATTGGCTTAGGGTTTTGGATGTCGTTGGCTCCTATATGTATATTGTATTGTAAACAATGTATGAGATGAATGAATATAGAATATGTTGATTTTTCTGGTTCGGGTTTCTAGAGGAAAAATCTTTGTGTAATGTGTGTCCATTGTATCTTTTATGTTCTTTTACTGAAAATATGTTTCCAGTAAATAATTGTACAAGCTAAAAATCTACACTCCAACGCAGGCTGGTATTCTACCCTAGCACATGTTGGTATTTTACTCGAATGTAGGCTGGTATATTACCCCAACGCAAGTTGGTATGCTACTCCAATAAAGGTTGGTACACTACTACGGTGAACGTGCAAAAATTCCTATGACATATAGATCCATGATTAAAAACAAGACAATGATCGAGGTGTGTAGAAGCGCAAAAGCAATGATGATGATTGTGCCATGAAGAATATATTCCTCGTTAAGTGGGAGTGTTAAATTTTTTAGTCAGATTCTGTGTGTGATGACGAGTTACTAATTCTGTATGAACTAGATGTTGACCTGTAGTGTCGGAAATGATTCCCAGTTCGAGTTTTGATCAGTAGCATCAAAAGTTACTAGCTCATGGAAGGCCAACCAATAGTGTTGGAGGTGTTTTCCAGCTAGATGGCTAATGTGTGGTTATGAGGGTGATACATTTTACATGATCTGTTTGATCATATGATAGCCTATGTGGCTATCATGATGCAACCTGTAGACTGGTCTGCAATACCATGTGAGATGGATGGATGTGTTTGAGACCACTACATGAAAAACATCTTAATTAATACCTCCCTAGCTAAGAGGGAGTGTTGATGTTTTGGTAGCTGCGGCAGGTATTAACCTCCATGTGTAACCTATGACTTGGAATAGAATATTTTGGAAGTAAGTGAACCATTAAACAAAAGTGTGAAAACCATAGAAGACAAGCCATCCTAGCCGAATAAATAATATTAGAATATTATCTTCCAGAAATACAAGTCAGATCCACAAGAAAAAGATAAATATAAAATATAATTTCTAGAAAGTCAGGTCGCCCCAACCAAAAAAGTTATTGGACAGATTAATATAAATATATGATGTTTTATCTCATTTGTATACCCAAATAGTGCACAAGTCTTGTGAAGAGTTGTAGTTGCATCTGCAACTATAGTTGTAAGGGGGAATAAGGGCGCATGGTTATCTCTTGGTCTCGGTCTCTCTCTTAGTGATATTCTTTCTAAGTATGGTGAAAGTTTGAGAGAGAGAGTAGTGCAATTGTAGTTGTTGTAGTTGTGTATGGTACGTGTTCTGTGGATATGGAGACTCTCTCTCTCTCTTGTGCGCTACCCTTGGAAAATGAGCAATGTACTTGTCTTGAGTTGTTGTTGTAGTTAGCAACTAGGGTTTATCTGTTGGTTCTAGAGTAGACTTTCCAAAATTATTCTAAGTAAAGGTTAGTGTGCTTGGGGGTGGCATATGTGGATTCCTATGGTTGGATGACAATGATGTGACATTATCTATGGTTAAACGAGCATACCAAAATTTCAACAACTAGCACCAACTAGGACAGGTTTTAATGCTTGGAATTTAGCCTCTCCTCCTATTGTTGATCTGTAAATTGTCATGGATATTGCACTGGATAGTTCGTCACAATAAATCTAATAAAACACTAAAATATTTATTGTGAGGTTAATTTCCTTTAGATCTTAGATTATTTAATTACTAGTTTTCTGCTTAAAATGTATGAAGTAGTTGAAATGCAAAAAATAGAGAACATAAATAAATACTCACACACCATCCACAAATAAACATAAGATATAACATGGGAAACCCAATATGGGAGAAAACCTAGCTAGAATGTGAGACCGCTCTACTCTATTTTCTTCAAATGCAAGTACAAAGAAAGAGACATTCTCTAAGGAGTTGCCTTTAACATTGCGACATGTATGATTTATACATAATTTTTACTCCTCTATTGTGCTCTCAAAATACCACTCCTAGGTGCTCTTCTCAACTATGGATCAAATACAATGCTAAAGAATGAAACCCCTTCTCCTCCTATTGGCTCGATATTTAACATCGCCCAATAGCCATCTAGGGGTAGGGTTTTGACTTCCTCAACCCTCAATTGTGATAAGGTTTTGAACATTCTAGAATATTTTTGAAAGTCCATATGTGGCTAGCCCCATATGCGTGAATAATGGGGGCTAACGTGAAATCCACTAGTACCATGGTGGTCAACACGGTAGGTCAACATGCGAGAGACATAACTTTTTCATACGAACTCTGATTGACGTGATTTTTGCATTGTTGGAATGGTCTCAATGTGTAAAATAGTTTCAAGAGGTAGTTTCTAAAGATGAATTTTTTTTTACCAAAACAAAAGTCGTTTGATGCCTCAAAACGGATCCAGAAGGTTTCAAACCCCAATTTTCCAAACTGTGACCTACCATTAAAATGACCATGCAACCTTATTCCTCCATTTTCTTCCACTGTGAAAGCATCGTGATAGATGAAAATAATATAATGATAAATATGGATCATACCTCCCCATTTAAGAAGCTTTTTGGTCCCCAAAAACTTTACTGAATGAGGTGAGGAATTTTTTTCTCTACCTTCTCCCTGGAGTACCACTTTTCTTTGCTTGGAAGTTGTCCTTTCAACCCAATCTGCCAAAGGTCACGTTGCCCCTGTCTTGTAGTTCTGGACTGCTTTTTCAAAATTGTGTCCTCTGCCAACTTTGCCTGAGCATCTAATGTTAAGTCCTCTGTGGAAGGTAGGACCTGATCCTCCTCTTGATCCAACATGGAAGGCTAGTAGAGTTTGACATTATCCACATTCACTACTGAGTAAATGTGCATGTATGGGCATACACTGAGTTTGTAAGCGTTATCTCCCACATTCTCCAATATCTAGAAAGGTCCATATTGCAGATCCTTGATCTTCTTATCAGGACCCTATATTATTTCCTTGTTTAGTTGTAACCAAACTTTATCTCCCACTTTGAATGATTTCTCGGTTCTATGTTGATCATCTATGGCCTTGTATTTTTCATGTGACTTATTCAACGTCTTCTGTACTTTCAAATGGATTTGCCTAATCTTCTGAATGAATTTTTCTACTCTCAATGCATCTCCTGTGAGGTCTTCCTCAATCCTCCTTGTTGTCCATATACAACATCAAGGGTGAAGGTGAAAAATATCCAAAACAAGTTTAAAAAGGTGACTTACCAGTAGAAGTGTGGACTTTTCCATTATAAGAGTGTTGTATGTAGATCGGATTTTCATCCCATGTTTTCTGATGCCTGTGATTGTAACCCCTAAAAAGTTGCACCAAAGTCATGTTCACTACTTTTTTCTTCCCATCTGTTTATGGATCCAATGTTGTAGATATATTCAACTTAGTGTCCATATTCTCCCACATTGTAGTCCAAAATGTACTGAGAAATCCAATATCCCCGTCTGAGATGATGCTCCTTGGTATCTCAAAGTGCACCCATAAATGTTCAAAGAATATGTTTGTTGCTTCTTGTCCTTTGATGGTCTTTTTACAAGGCATGAGAATTCACATCTTGCTAAACTCGTCAACTATCACAAATAGATACTCATGTCCATTTCTGGTTGTTGGTAAAACTCTCACAAAATCCATGTAAATGCTTTTCCAAGGTCGAGTGGGTACATGTAAGAAATGGTATAGAACTTGCTTCCTATTACTGGGCTCACTGGTACAACAAATTATATATCCTCTAATCAACATTGCTACATATTCTTGCATTCTGGGCCAACACGCATACCTCTGTAAGTTGGAAATTGTCTTCCCAACAAAAAAATGTATTGCAATCTTCTACGTGTGATCCTTTCTAATAAGTTCCTGTCCTTCACCTTTATGGACACAAAGCTTATAGGGCTTGTAGAGTAACCCATTCATAAAATTATAGTCAACATTTCCTTCACCTTATTCTGTATGAATTTGGCCCCATAGTTTTTGAAACACCTCCTTGAATTCCTCATCTTTTGTGCATGCATCTTTGCATGTATCATGGGTAAAAGGATCCATGTGCATCATAGTTCCCAAAGATGTAATATTGGATGTGGGTGGCCTGGAAAGAATGCCTTCCAACTTGTTTGTGATTCCCTTCTTATACTTGATGACTAGATGAAATTGTTGTAAAAAAACCATCCACTTGTAATGTTTGGTTTGTTGTAGGTTACTTTGTGCTTGTAAATACTGTGACAATTGGTGATCTGTGTGGGTAATGGTTTCATTTCCCATCATATCGTGCTTCCACTTCTTTATATCTTTAACCAGGTCATAGAGTCACTTTTCATAGGTAAGGTTATTGAGAACTAGTCCATGAAATATTTTGGAATGATAGCATACATGCCTTCCTCCTTGCATCAAAATTGTTCCCATGGCATACCCACTTTCCTTTGTCTCCACTTCGAAAGGCTTTTGCAAGTTTGGTAATGCGAGAATTAGTGCCTGAATGATTTTTATTTTCATCTCATTCAAAGTCTTCTTCTAATTCTTACCCTGTTGGAAACTCTTACCACTCGTTGTTATGGTGTGGAGTGGTGCAACTACTGCTGAAAATGTAGCTATGAACTTTTGCAAGTACTGTGTTTCCCCAAAATAAATCCTAACTTGAGTGACATTTGTAGGCACTGGCCATTTCATGATGGCCTCCATATTTGAGGGATCTATCTTGAGCTCCCCTCCATCGATCACATACCCCAAATACACTAAAGACTACTAAGAAAACTCACATTTCTTGATGTTAGCCAGTAGTTGGTGCTTCTTAAGAGTCTGTAACACCTACATGAGATGTGAGATGTTCTCCTCCCATGTACCACTATAAACCAATATACAAGCCATATAGATTATAACAAATGAATATAGATATGGGCATGATACATCATTCATCAATCTCATAAATGTAGTTCGTGCATTACATAAACCAAATATAATGAGCAACCATTCATACAAACCTTTCCATGTCTTAAAGGTAGTCTTCCATGTGTTTTCTTCCTTAATGCATACCTGGTGGTATCTCGATTTGAGATCCAACTTGGTGAAATATTTTTCATGTTGCAACTAATCTAACAGACATTGATCATGGGAAGAGGGTATCGATTTTTTAGTGTAATCTTGTTCAATGCTATGTAGTCGATACAAATTCTCCAAGTCCCATCCTTCTTTGTTACAATTGTGATAGGTGATCCACAAGGTGAGATTCTTGGTTGAATCACACCCTACTCCAATAGCTACTGCAACTGCTTCTTCACTTCATTTGCTTCCAAAACAAAGTGTCTATATTTGACAATGGAGAGTCTAGCAATAATTGTATTTTGTACTCCACTTCCCTCTTGGATGGTATCCTTTTAGGATCTTGGAATACTTCTTTGTATGCTTGTAGAAACTCCTCCAAATAATGTGTCTGCTCTTTAATACACCTCTCCAAGGATGCCTTTACTCTTATCAACTCATCCTCAATCTAATTTTCTTTTAAGAAAAGTAAAAAATATTTCTTATTGGAACTAATCAACTTCTTGGCTTGGTTGTCACTTACCAGTGAGATATTTGACTTTCCTTTATGTGCATTGATAATGTAGGGCTTCACATACTTGATTAGAAATACTATTTGGATCTCTCCATGAAGATTTCATCCCTCATATACATGTACGATCTTCGAAACACTACTCCAAATACATCAAGGGGTACTACGTCCAATTCCACTTCATCAATAAAATCAACACTTACAACAAATTTAATCTTACAAGTTGTTTTGTTACCTTGATCTTTGCATCCTTGTTTATCCATCCCAATGGATATGGGTTAGGATGATTGCGCACCTCCAATCTAAGCTTACAGAACATATCTGCTACTATGATATTAGCTTGTGAACCAGAGTTGAACATGGTGTCTATCTTGGTATTCTTGACCTGGATCTTGATGTGGAAGAGTTTGATCATATCCTTCTCTTCCTAATGATAAAGACTACTCAGATTCACCTCCTTCTGCATTGTTTTTTAGACAATCTTCTCATCCACATCAGAGCTACTTTCAACCTGATTGCTCGAATCCGAAGATTCTTTTTCTTTCCATCCTTCTTGCAATTCTTCGGGCTCAACTATGGATGTAGTTTTCAAAAATTTTCCTTAGAGTTCCCATCAATATTTCAATGGTTACAATGGTTGCTAGGATACTTGCATTGATGTGAAGTCACTATCATTTTCTTATCCTTTCCCCCTTTCCACTTCTTCTTCCCCTCCTTGGAGTCTTCCTGGTGCTCTTTCTGCTTGGAACTACTTGGCCACCCTTTCTTGTGGCCTATTTTTTCCAAATATTGTGCATGTACACATGCATCGTCCATTGTCCTTGTCTTGAAAAGTATCACTTGATTTTGTATATGGATATGTAGACCCCCTAGATACTTGAGGAGAACTTATGGGTTCTTGGGGGAGATACCCAACATGATGATCATCTTTCTAAACTCAATGGTGTACTCTTGTACACTTTTCCCTTCTTTCTATCTGAAGTAGTGCCACTGAATCCATGGGTCATCTACATATCCGATAGGGTAGAATTGAGTCTTGATGAGGGTTTTGATTTCCTCCAACCTAGTTACCAGCTGGTCACCCTCCAACCTAAGTGTTTCTATATGGATTTCCCACAAGATTAAAGCATGATCCTACAACTTCAGTCTAACAAATGATATCTTATGTTCTTCAACTATATGGTGAACCCTGAAATAAACTTCTAGTTGGTGCAACCAATGATTACGTTTTAATGCATTGATGTCGCCTTGGTATGGATTTATTTCCACTTTCGCTTCCATATTGAATAAATATTGTGAAGGGTTTATGGTACTGGAAATTGACTGCTCTTTCTTGAGTTCTTTCCGCGACTCCTTTTCTAGGTATTCCTTGTCCCCTAGTTTCCCATTTGATATGATCTCTCAGTTCGAGCCTCCAACTTATTTGAATGGTACAAGCTTGCTTGTTAGAGACGCCACGAGGAGAGACATATTATGAGAAATTTTAGTGACTTTCTCTTCTAACCTCTCAAATATCTTCTTTGCTAGATCTTGAGGGGTGTTATGAACAAACTCATTGACCATGGATAGGGTTTTGTGACTTTCTTCTTAAATTGATTCCTATATCCCTTCAACTTTCCACAAATACCAAAAAAAAACCTTGCTCTGATACTAATATGATCTATAAAATTTCGTGGATATTCCATTAGATAGTTCCTCACAACAAATCTAATAAAATACTGAAACCTTTATTTTGAAGGTTAATTTCCTTTAGATATCACATTCTTTAATTATTGTTTTTTTGCTTAGAATGTATGAAATAGATTAAATGCAAAAGATAGAGAACATAAATAAATAATCACACACCATCCACAAATAAACACAAGATATAACCTAGGAAACCCAATATAGGAGAAAACACGGCTAGAAGGTGAAACTGCTTTGCTATCTTTTTTTCAAATGCAAGTACAAAGAAAAAGACAATCTCTATGGAGTTGCCTTTGACACAATGGCTTGTATCGCTGCTACAAAATATTTTTTCCTTTGTTATGATCTCAAAATCCCACTCCTATGTGTTATGTTCAACTATGGAGCAAATACAATTATAAAGAATGGAACTCCTTTTCCTCCTAGTGGTTCAGTATTTAACATCACCCAGTAGCCATCTATAGATAGGGTTTTGACTTCCTCAACCCTCAATTGTGATAAGGTTTTGGACCTTCTATAATATTCTTGAAAGTCCATACGTGGCTAGTGCCATATGCGTGAGTAATGGGGGTTGATGCGGCATTCACTCGTACCATGGTGGTCAACATGGTAGGTCAAATTGCGGGATGTATACATTTTGCATACAAGTTTCGTTTGGCGTGATTCTTGCACCGTTATAAATATCTCGATGTATATAATATTGTTAAGGGGTCTAAGCTAAAGTTGAAAAAGTTTTGACCCAAAAGATGTCGTTTGATGTATCAAAATGGCTCTGGAAGGTTTCGAACCCTAATTTTCCAAATTGGGGCTTGCCATTAAAATGACTCTGTGGGTTGCTTCCTCCATTTTTTCCACTCTGACAACATCAAGATAGATGACAAATAATATAGTGATCCAATCTAGATCAATTATCATTTATTATGTCTATGAATTATGCGGAAATATTTATGGAGAAGGGAATGCGACTAGATCAATCATAGATGCTACACTAATGATTATTGTAGATTTGTGTGTTAGTGTTTATCAAAGACACACCACTATCACAAAGCATTCCATTATCATGGATCAACAACAATAGCACATAGCCTTCCCCTGTTGTAGAACAATGAAAACAACGCATAGCCTTCCCCTGTCGTAGAACAATGACAACAACGCATAGCCTTCACCAACATGTTGTATGCTAAGCATTGGATATATGCCATACTAGTTACTTTGGTTAATATATGTCATATTGGTAGCCTTTGTAATCCAAACTAGACCTTTTAATGTTAAGTCCATCTCCTCTTAATGTTAAGTCAATCTCTAGCATTATTTACCCTAACAATGATAACATTAATTGAAATTCACCATAAGTAAAAAGGAAAGTTTTTACCAAAAATGTAATTCAATATTTATTTTTCACTTTGAAATGAAGTAGCATTATTTACCCTAACAATGGTACCATCAATTGAAATTTTCCCTAACTTGAAAGAAATTTTTTTGCAGAAAATGTAATGCAATATATATATATATATATATTTTTAACAAGAACTGAGATAATGTATTAATAAAAAATGAGTGACCATAGCACGCAGGGCAGTACAAAAGATACATCAATTTTCTCTATTTGATCCATCCACCATAACAGATCTACCACTATACTATATTTTTCTATATCATCTTGATTTTTACAAAATCTCAGTACAATCCAAAAATTCTGAGTATATCTACGATAAAAGACTCCTAATATGTGTATTGTTCTACAAAACATTAACTACCCAACTGATTGGTTTGACTAAGGTCTTATGTTTCCATATCTTCCTCTTGTGTTGGTTGATTCAAATCAATTCCTGAATAATCTTTTGTTGTATATGACCCACTGCTAGAGGGAGAATCTATAGGCATTGGAGGAGACCCTCTGAAGTTGCAACTACTCCACCCGGATTCAGATAACATTCATTTCCTCGTGTTATTGTCTTGTTGTTTTTCTCTACTAGATGATTATGTCTAGGAATTGGTTAACCCGACATGAAAGATAATGGTAATCCACCTGCAATTGTCTCACTTCACGTTCCAAGACTTCCACTGCGGATATCAATGCCTGCATATTTGTGTTCTTTCTTGACATTATTGTTGCTCTAAGCTCGGTGGTTTGCTTGAGGCTCTTGGTGGGATATTTACCACAATTATCCTTGAGTTCCACCCTCATGAACTTGAAAGTCATCCCCTGAGACAGAGACCCTAGACTTGCACCAATCCCTACTGACTGAGAGTTGACACCTTCTCTCCACCTTATGATATTCTAGGGTATACGCCGAGAGTGCAACCTCCACCTCTACAAAATGAAATCAGACTTCACTCTGCATCCACTCTTTGATCAATTTCTCAATAGCACATTAGAACTTTTATTGGTCTTAGCTTTTTATCTCAAGAGGTACTCCACATATGTGTCTTGTATGCGAAAGCAACCTTGTACCTGCACTACTAGACACTTGAATTTGTAATGGGTTTTTATAAAGTTGTGATAAAGTGGTTCTTTTATTAAAGTGACTTTTTAATAAAGTGTACCTTCTAATATTAAAGTGACTTTATCTCATAAAATGCACTTATGTTATAAAGTGAAAATGTACTTTAATATTTTAAAGTGATTTATTTTGGAGGGAATGAATCATGACCCGTGATCTTGTAAATGCAAGATTAGATCTTGGCCATTAGATCTAGGGTAGGAGAAGGTGAAGGTCACTTTCAAATTATAAGAGGATGCATTGGGTAGTATGCAAGACACAATGAGAAGGAGATTGAGAGAGATTTCTGAGATAGCTTGAGAGAGGAAAGTTGGGGCAGCAAAGAGGGCACATTTTCCAAGAGAGATCGGGCATAAATCCCAAGGGAATAATTATGTGTGAGAGTGTTGTAACTTACTATTGTTAGAGAGGTCGTATTGTACGGATCCGTACATTCCGTACAACAGATAAAAAAAGGCACAAAAATCGAGGCACTATTTGGCACAATTTTCAAGGCAATTTCTGGGTTTTTCTTACTACAACATGGTCATACAGTAGAATGTGAGCACATTTTCTAAGGTGCTATTTTCTAGGCAGACCATACAACAGTACAGATTTAACATGTTTTCCAAGGCAGAATATTTGGGGGCAGTTCTAGTGTGTTGTAAGTGGATTTCTCTTGTTGGAAATTGTATTGTTGCTATTGATATACATTTCCTGAAGCTAATAAAATATATCTCTCTCTCATTGGGTTTCCCACATTGGGGTTTTCCTTGGCATTGCCTAAATTTCTGAGTATTTCTAAGTTGAATGATTGTTGTTCATTGTGTTTATTTTGTTGCTAAAGTGCTTGGCAATGTGTATTTGTGGTTATGGTATTTTCTGAGTGTGTTTATACATTTCAGAGTTCATTTAAGACATTTATCTCTAGGTTGATAAGTGTGACAAAACGTATACTTGTTGATTTTTTCATTTAATTTTCTACGTGGTATCAGAGCTTGGGCTCTGAGTGACAGTGAGCAGTGGGATATTTGGGCAAGTTTGAAAGAGGGAAGTCTGTTGCTTGTTTTCCTTTGAATAGTGACAAGGAGTATGGTTGCATGCATTAGATTTGAGGATCGGTTGGGTGACATTTCCAACTATTTGCAGTGGAAGGTCTGGATGTCAGTTGTTCTCAAGGAGAACAAGATTTGGAACTATGTCAGTTCTGTTGTTGTGGCTCCCACAACAGATCCTATTGCTTTGGATTTGCATGAAGTAAAGGAGGCCAAAGCTCAAAGGATCATTCTCGATGTTGTGAAGGACCCTCTCATTCCACATTTGTCTGAGAAGAAGACAACTTATGAGATGTGGGAAACTTTGAAGAATTTATTTGAGGCTAAGAATGTCGATCGAAAGATGGCCTTGAAAGATAAGATGCATGACTCAAAGATGGCTAAGGGTGAGGATGTTGCATCCTATCTTACCCGGATAGCCCAAGTTAAGGACGAGTTAGCTACATTGGGAGAGAACATCTCAAAATCTGAGTTGGGGAGGACATCCTTGAAAGGCTTCACAAAGGAATGGGATGTCTTTGTGAAGTGTGTGGTGGGTCGAGAAAATTTTCCAGAATGGAGAAGGTTATGGGACGACTTCACTTGGGAGGAGATCCAAGTGGGGTCTCATAGCAATGGTTAAAAGGAAGACAGAGCTGAGGAGAATGTTTATCTTGCTACAAAGAGCAAGAAGAAAGAAAATTCTGGGAGGGGCTTGAGTAAAGTCAGATGTTACTGTTGTAACCAGTTGGGGCACCTTGCTTCTCAATGTCCTAAGAAGAAGAAGAAGAAGAAGAGAAAGGAACATGAAGGGACTGAGACAGCTGCTACAACAACCATTGAGGACTTTTCTTCCAAGATTGACAAGGAATTTTCTTTGGTTACTCTAGTATCCAATGTCGGTAGTGGAGGATTTGGGGGTGATATCAGATGGATTGTTGATAGTGGAGCCTCTTGTCACATGACGAGAATCTAGGGAGTATTCATTATTATCATAGAGACAAGTCTTGATCGGCTGGTGGAAAGTGAAGGTGGTATGCCACGAGTTTACATGGAGTTGGAAGGGTTAGATTCTGACTCGATTATGGAGGATTCATGGAGCTTGATGGAGTTCTCTTTGTTCCAAGGTTGAGGGTTAACTTGCTCTCAGTCTCAACCTTGGAGAATGATGGATATTGTACATTGTTCAAGAGGGGACATGTATTTATCTACGGGGAGGGAGCGAACCTGATTGAACCACAACTGATTGGTGATCGGGTGGACATGTTGTACATGTTGCAAGGACAATATTGAAGATATGATTCAACATCGGATGAGGAGCAGTGGGCCCAAAAATTCAGTCTTGCATTCCAAGAGAAGAGAGGGAGTCTCTTATAATCACTGGCAGGAGGCTCAGCTGGTGTGATCAAATCGATGCTCAGGGTGGAATGGATTCTCCTAGGAGCTCAGGGTTCAGAGTAGTTGTCAGGAGGATGTCTTATGGTTCAAGTTCTATGCAAGCATTGAGGATGGTTCCAGGTTCAGAGGGAGATTCTACTGAGAACAATGTGATGGGACCAAATGATGGTGATGGCAGCGAGTACATCCCTTGCTAAGAGGGAGTGTTATCTTTTTAGCTCGAGAAGTACTCTGCATATGTGTATTGTATGCAGAAGTAACCTTGTACCTACACTACTAAACACTTGACCTTGTAATGAGTTTTTATAAAGTTGTGATAAAGTGGTTCTTTTATTAAAGTGACTTTTTAATAAAGTGTACCTTCTAATATTAAAGTTACTTTATCTCATAAAGTGCACTTATGTTATAAAGTGAAAATGTACTTTAATATTTTAAAGTGATTTATTTCGGAGGGATTGAATCATGACCCTTGATATTGTAAAGGCGAGATTAGATCTTGACCATTAGATCTAGGGTTGGAGAAGGTGAAGGGTCACTTTCAGATTATAAGAGAATGCATTGGGTAGTGTGCAAGACATAATGAGAAGGAGATTGAGAGAGATTTCTGAGATAGCTTGAGAGAGGAAAGTTAGTGAAGCAAGGACGACACATTTCTCAAGAGAGATTGAGCACAAATCCCAAGAGTGGTGTAACTTACTGTTGTTAGAGAGGCCGTATTGTATGGATTCCTACATTCCCTACAACAGAGAAAAGGGCACAAAAATTGAGGCATTGTTTGGCACAATTTTCAAGGCAATTTCTAGGTTTTTCTTGTTGCAACAGGGTCGTACAAGAGACCGTGGGCACATTTTCCAAGGTGATGTTTTATGGGAAGGCTGTACAAAAGTATGAATTTGGCATGTTTTCCAAGGCAGAATATTTGGGGGTAGTTTTAGTGTGTTATAAGTGGATTTCTCTTGCTGGAAATTGTATTGTTGTTGTTGATATATCTTTCTTGAAGCTAATAAAATCTCTCTCTATCTCTCTCTCTCTCTCTCTCTCATTGAGTTTCCCCACATGGGGGTTTTCCCTATGTAATGTCCCTTTCCAAATAGGAGCTCCAGAGAGGAGGCTTAATGGTCTAAACCGCCCCGTTAGAATATAGCCAGGGCCATAAAAGGGGTAAACAAAGTTACTAGAGGTCATTCCAGTCACAGGTGTTATATTCGAAAAGTGACATTGAGATAAAAAGGGTTAAAAGCGCTTTTAAGTCATTATGAGCTAAAAATAGAAGTCAACAGTGAATTAGGGTTTCAACAGTGATTTAGGGTTTTGGAAGTCAACAGTGAATTAGGGTTTTAGTAGTGATTTAGGGTTTTGGAAAGCTATAAAGGAAGGTTCAGTGACCTAATTCATCATTATGCAAATTACGACTTGTCATTGAGGAGAGAGGTGCATCTCAGGAGAGATAGTTTAGTGGATTCCAAGAGGAAGACACCAGTTGGTTGATTTTGGTGTTGAGAGACACACCGTAGTCACCGGGAAGATCATTTAGGTCTTCCATCATTCTTCAAGCAACAATTACACGGTGATCAGTAGCAAGGGCGCATTCATCCAGAGTGAGGGCGCAACTTCTGAGAGGGTTTTAGGTCGACTTATCCCATCCAGGGGGAATTCCAAGATTTCCCTCTGACCCATTTGAGAGGAGGGAAAGGCGCATCTTTTGCCTAGTTCCTCATCAGATTCAAATGGAGGAATCAACTAGGATGCATTTTCCAGACTTGGACGTGCGACACTTTTTGTGAACACATTTGGGGTTCCAGAGCGAGCATCGGATCAGATTCAGGGAAACCCTTTCGATCCATTTCCCAGTAGACCAAGGTGGTCATTTTGAGACATATCTCATCTTATTCCAATGGTGGAATCACTAGGACACATTTTTCCAGAAGAAGAGAGGCGCATTCCCCCAGGGGTATCCATCCGAGGTCTAGACTCACCAACAGAGGGGTTCGATAGATACCAGTACTGAGGACTAGAGGAGGGCACATCATTTGGGATAGTTTCCAGGCCATTCAAAGAATTATAGCTCCTAGGGCGAACTTTCCAGACTTCCAACAGTTACCGTCAGAGCTACCATATTCCCATTGCATCCATTGGTTCTGTAGTACTCACATATTCCAGGTATTATCTTTAGTTGCTTATTTTGTATTCTGGCTAAGATCCTTTTGTCTTTTGATCTAGCCGAGTGTTGTTATTTTATTCAACCGCATTTGGCCTATTGTAATCCACAGATATATCATTATACAAACTTTGCAGCCCTTTGTCGCATCTATTACTTGTATGATCATTTATATGCTGTAAACAATAGATCCTACATACACATTAACAACATTTCCTAGACTATCCAAGTCAGGAACATTACAGTGTTATCAGAGCTTTAGTCCTGCCAACCTGTGACTAAAGACAATGAGTGCCACAGAAGACCCAGAGGGCCGTAAACATGTAGGTGATGAATATGTCACTTACAATAGGCATAAGGAAAGAAGGCATAGGCCTGACTTCCCCCCCTTTCCTCCTAACTTAGAGGAAGAGCAAGAGGCACACAGAGAAGCAGAAAGAAGGGCAGAGCGCGAGGTTGAGTGCGAGGTAGAGAGGATGCTAGGAGACAGATATGAGCGACTAGAGGGCAGTGGCAAGGTCCCCGTAGATCCAAAGACAACTTTCATGCAGATTATCAATGATATGTTAGCTAGTCAGCGTACCATGTCTCAGCCCTTGGCACAGGTGGTTAATAGATTGGCTAGAGTGAGCACCCCATACACACAAGCCCCTCATGCAACACAGGGGAAATCAGGAGTAGGAAGTAGACCCCAGTCACCCTCTCGCACATACGCCTATGTGAGTAGGATTCCCAGACCCTTGTTTCCCAGTTTCTAGAGGGCACCCCCGGTAGCAGCACCACCACCGATAGTACATAGGCCACCCACTCATGCAGAGGACATTGCAGAGTATAGGAGGGAGTATGCAGCATTGGGTTGTGACTTCCATTAGGACATGACCCTAGTCGAGTATTGTGGACTCAGACTCAGGAACCGCCCCAAAGAGCTACAGAGAGGAGGACCACAATAACAACAGGGGCATAACATGGATTTCATCCGAAAAGTTGGTAAACTCACCATACCTTCTTTCGACGGATCACCCAAATGCATTGCCAGAGCTTGGGTATAGAAGCTAGACACATACTACAAGCTCAACCAGATGACCGAGACAAAGGCCATCTGTTCCACGACCTTACACTTGGAGGGTGAGGCACATGAGTGGTGGTATCATGGATTGGTGACATTGGGTCACAGTCGCATCATTTCCTATAGGGATTTCACAAAGAGGCTCATGGACAGGTTTGACAGGAGGGATCTCGAGATCCACTTCAGGGATCTAGCCCAATTGAGACAAAATGGCACAGCAGAGGCGTTCATCACTGAGTTTCAGTGGGTATCTGTGGCAGTGACAGATATATTAGAGCCCAGGTTGATCATTCTATTCACAGAGGGACTCACCGAGCCTTTGAGAGGATGGGTGAAGGCATATAGGCCTCCCACCTTGCAAGATGCTATCCTTCGCACTCGAGATTTGACAGACTCAGTGCCAAATACTAAAACCTTTTCCAAACCATTTGTGCCCCAGAAGGATCAAGATAGGAATCCATTCCAGAGATAATGGAAGGGAAAGGAGAAGTTGGATGATGAGACTAGGTGGGAGCTTATGAGGAAGAAGCTTTGCTTCAACTACATAGACCCTTGGGTCCCAGGCCACATGTGCATGAGAAAGGGATAGATTCATTATATTGAGGTGGAAACCGACAACATGGATAGTGAGGAGGAGGAGCAGGAAAGTGCATCCACTAGCTCAGAGGAGGAGTTAGCACAAGCAGAGGAGGAGGAGCAGGAAAGTGCATCCACTAGCTCAGAGGAGGAGTCAACACAAGCAGAGGAGGAGTCAGCACAAGCAGAGGAGCAGCCTCCTTATAGACCACCGACGCCAGCAAAATCCCATCCTCCAGTAGTCCCACAGCCGCCTGAGCAGGCTAACAGGAAGAAAATAGCAAAGGGAGGAGTCATAGCGACCTTTTCTAGTGTTCTCATATATGACACCCTCCAAATCAGAGGGATTATTCATGTACAACGAGAAATTGCCTTGATAGATGGTGGGGGCACCCACAACTTCATCGACGCTTCACTAGTATCAAGACAGGCACTTCATATAGAGGAGTTTGAGGGATTTGATGTTGTGGTAGCAGATGGCCACACAATGGAGTGTCTAGACAGAGTTCCAAACTTAGAGATAAAGTTAGGCAACTACACAGTGAGAGACACATTTTATGTGGTTGACCTATCTGACACAGATGTGGTGTTAGGAGTTCAGTGGATGATTACCTTGGGAAAAATCACCACCAACTACCAAACCTTGGAGAAGAGATTTAGAGACCATGATGGGAAGAAGGTTGTTCTAAGAGGTGTGTCGACAGGAGCACCCAGGATAGTTTCAACCAAGAGGATGGAGAGGATATTCAGACATGGGGAGGTAGGATATGTCGCAGAATGTTTGATCACTACTTAGAAGGATTCAGAGGGTCGACAACAGTACCATATAGAGATCAAGAATTTATTGGGATGACATCAACAGGTCTTTCAGGCGATTCCACCAGGGAGACCACCTAACAGGAGGTTTGAGAACACCATTGAGTTGGAGGAGGGGGACAAACCCATGATCACTCCCCCCCCCTATCATCATCCTAGGAGGTTCAACGATGAGATAGAGAAGGCAATCAATGAATTGCTAGCGATGGGACACATCAAACCAAGCAGCAGCCCATTTGCTTCTTCAGTTGTCTTAGTTTTGAATAAGGATGGCACTATGAGGATGTGCATTGATTACTGAGCCTTGAACAAGAAGACCATCAAAAACCAGTACCCTATCCCACGCATTGACGAGTTGATGGATGAACTACATGGTGTAGTTTTTTTCTCAAAGATTGATCTACACTCTGGATATCGTTAGATCAACATCCGAGAGAAGGACATAGAGAGGATGACATTTCAATGTCACTTTGGACATTTCGAATTCCTAGTTATGCCATTTGGGCTAACCAATGCACCCGCTACATTCCAGTCTGGCATGAACCATATATTCATGGATCAGTTAAGGAAATCAGTCTTGGTTTTCTTTGATGACATCTTGATCTATAACCGGTCATGGAAAGAGCATATGAAGCACCTGGATGAGGTACTAAGCATCATGGATGCACAAACATTATATGCCAAAGATTCCAAGTGCGAGTTCAGTATGACAGAGCTGCTTTACTTGGGCCACATCATCAATGCACAGGGGGTACAGGTGCACCAGGAGAATATCAGAGCCATTCTGGATTGGCCAATGCCCATGAACATGACAGAGTTGAGGAGTTTCTTTAGCTATGCATCTATTACAAACAGTTCATCCGAGTTTTTTCTCAGCTTGGAGCACCACTGACAGATCTTACCAAGAATGGTGCCTTCATATGGACCAAGAAATCACAGAAAGCCTTTGATCACATGAAGGAAGTCATGGGCACTTGTCCAATGTTGGCATTACCAGACTTCACCTTGCCATTTTTACTACAGTGTGACGCATCTGGCGAGGGTATCATGGCAGTTTTGATGCAGGAAGGACACCCCATTGTATTCGAGAGTCGAAAGCTCAGTCAGCCCAAGAGGTTGTACTCCATTTATGACAAGGAAATGTTGGCAATCATGCATGCCTTGACCAAATTTAGACAATATTTGGTGGGCAACAAATTCGTGGTCAAGACCGATCACAACAGTTTGAAGTATTTTCTTGAGCAGAAGGATCTCAGTGAGCACCAACATAAATGGGTGATGAAGGTACAGGCGTTCGACTTTGACATAGAGTATGTCAAGAGGAAGAAGAACATTGTGGCCGATGCACTATCGAGGAGACCTGCGACATGTTCTTTGATGGAGATTTCAACAAATTGGAAATCCCACTTGTTAGTGGAATATTCCAAGAAAAAGTTCGCTTGTTAGGTGATGGATGGGAAGATACAGGATGATCGATATAGGGTCATTGATGATGTCATATTTTACAAGGATAGAGTCTACTTGGTGCTAGATTCAGGGCTCAAAAGGAATATCCTCACAGCAGTTCATGATTCACCTCTAGCAAGCCATCAAGGGTTTTTCAAAACCTATAGATAGATCAGGGAGAGGTTCTCATGGAAAGGCCTCAAACATGACGTTATGAGACACGTCAAGGAGTGTGTGACTTGCCAGCAGAACAAGTCAGAGCATGCTCTTCCAGCAGGGTTATTTCAACCACTCCCCATTCCAGAGGAGAAATGGGAGAGTATATCTATGGACTTCATCACAAGTCTACCCAAGGTCTAGGGTAAGGACTGTATCTATGTAGTGGTCGATAGATTGACCAATTTTTCTCACTTCTATGCCATACCGACAGAGTACAACACAGTTCAGGTAGCTGAGATTTTCTTCAGGGAGGTCTTCAGACTTCATGGGTTGCTGAGGAACATCGTCAGTGACAGGGACAGTCGATTCATGGGGACATTCTGGAGAGAGTTTTTTCAATTGGTGGGGACAGAGTTGACACCCAACACTAGATATCACCCTTAGACAGATGGGTAGACCGATATTGTCAACAAGTGGGTTGAAGGGTATTTGAGGAACTATGTAGGTGGACAACATAGAACATGGGTAAAGTGGCTACATTTAGGAGAACATTGCTACAACACCACCTTCCACATGTCCATTGGTATGACACCCTTCCGAGCATTGTATGGATATGATGCTCCCACTTTGGTAGGCTTGGTCTTCGAGGAGAGAAGGGCTCCCAAGGCCAAGGATTGGATCATAGAAAGTCAGGAGATTCTCAAGTTGTTGAAAGAGAACCTACAGACGACGCATAACCGACAGAATATCATTGCGGACAAGAAAAAGATAGAGCGTAGCTTTGAGGTCGGAGATTTGGTTTTCTTGAGACTCCAACCTTACAAATAGTCATCTCTGAAGAAGAGTGGGGCCGAGAAGCGCAAGCCCAGATTTTATGGCCCTTACAGGATCATGCGTTGAGTAGGTGAGGTTGCTTACGAGCTAGAGGTTCCAGAGGGGAGAAAGATTCATAATGTGCTCCACGTGTCTTGCCTAAAAAAAGCAGCGAGACAATTCATTAGCACATCAGAGGAGATTCCCCCATCGGATGAGGAGGGATAGTTGGAGTTAGTTCTGGAGGAGGTTTTGGAGTTCCGGGAGTGGAGACTAAGGAGCAGGGTGATTAGAGAGTGTTTGATCAGATGGAGAGGATTTCTAGTAGAGGACACTACTTGGGAGAGCGAGCAGGTGTTGCAACACCCTGGACTGTTATTGCTTGAGGACAAGCAATTTCGGGAAGGGAGGACTGTAATGTCCCTTTCCAAATAGGAGCTCCAAAGAGGAGGCTTAATGGTCTATACCGCCCTGTTAGACTATAGCCAGGGCCAGAAAAGGGGTAAACAAGATTACTAGAGGTCACTCCAGTCACAGGTGTTATATTCAGAAAGTGACATTTAGCTAAAAAGGGTTAAAAGTGCTTTTAAGTCATTGTGAGCTAAAAATAGAAGTCAACAGTGAATTAGGGTTTCAAAAGTGATTTAGGGTTTTGGAAGTCAACAGTCAATTAGGGTTTTAACAGTGATTTAGGGTTTTGGAAAGCTATAAAGGAAGGGTTAGCGACCTAATTCATCATTATGCAGATTACGACTTGTCATTGAGGAGAGAGGCGCATCTCAGGAGAGATAGTTCAGTGGATTCCAGGAGGAAGACACCAATTGGCTAATTTCGGTGTTGAGAGACACACCCTACTCACCGGGAAAATCATTTAGGTCTTCCATCATTCTTCAAGTAGTAATTACACAGTGATCAACAACAACGACACATTCATCTAGAGTAAGGGCACAACTTCTGAGAGGGTTTTAGGTCGACTTATCCCATCCAGGGGGAATTCAAAGATTTCCCCCCGACCCATTTGAGAGGAGGGAAAGACACATCTTTTTCCTAGTTCCTCATTAGATTTCGACAGAGGAATCAACTAGGATGCATTTTCCAGACTTGGACGTGCGACATTTTTGGCGGACACATTTGGGGTTCTAGAGCGAGCATCAGATCAGATTCAGGGAAACCCTTCCGATCCATTTTCCAGTAGACCAAGGTGGTTGTTTTGATACATATCTCATCCAATTCCGACGGTGGAATCACTAGGACACATTTTTTCCATAAGAAGAGGAGCGCATTCCCCCAGGGGTATCCATCCGGGGTCCAGACTCACCAACAAAGGGGTCTAACAGATACCAGTATTGAGGACTAGAGCATGGCGCATCATTTGGGATAGTTTCCAGGCCATTAAGAGAATTATAGCTCCCAGGGCGAACTTTCCAGACTTCCAGCAGTTACCGTCAGAGTTGCCATATTCCCAGTGCATCCATTGGTTCCACGGTACTCACATATTCTGGGTATTATCTTTAGTTGATTATTTTGTATTCTGACTAAGATCCTTTTGTCTTTTTTTTTTTTTTTAAGTAAGAAATATATTATATTAAGATCCTGCTAGTGGCAAAAAAGAGTTCCAAAACACAGTGTTAGGTCTGCTGAAATTACTGGGCTGCCCCAACAGAGGGGAAACCAACCCAGTCAGCATCTTAGTCAGCTTAAACATAGTAATAAACCATAAAGAGTAATGTCTAAAACAAAGTGGACCTCCATAGAAAGCAGCAACCAGTTGACATGACATCTAAACAAACAGAACCTAGACACCTGACGCGTAACCTGGCCAGGTGGCGTTGAGGTCGCCTGTCCAAGGTTCCTCTTCTACAATTGTCGTCCCGTCCCCCCATTGCTCCTCGACCTCCTCCTTTGTCTCAGCTCCATGGTTGTGCCTCACAGTTTCTTTCTTAGCCATGGCTGCGCTCCTAGTTCTCTTCAAATACGGCTCTGTTGCACACTGCATTACCACATCTCCAGTCGTGGTAGTTGCGCCGTGTCCCTGTGTTGAAGTCGCGCTCACCTTTGCCTCACCGTCGGCGGTGTCTGCGTCGGGTGCCTGCTTGAAGGTCGCTCCTTCCGAAGTCGAGAGGAAGGTCTCATGCAGCGAGGAAAGGAGCTGGAGGAAGAGCATGACCTTGTCATTCGAAAGTTGCAGTCGAAACTGCAGGTCCTTGACACCCTGGTGAAGCTCGAATACTGGGTCGTAGAGAATAGCCAATTTGTCTTTTACCTGCTCGCCCGTGGTTGCATCAAAGGGTGGGATCCCATAACTCCCAGGCACCCGCGTCGGAGGTGGTGGCTCTTCGCCTAAGGCTCGTGGGAAAGCCGAGCGCTGAGTATAGTGCGGTTCAGTCCCGGAAGGAGCGAGGAGTAAACGCAGAGAAGAGCATGGCGACCGAGGAATCACTTCCAAGCAATTGATGCTTGCAGTCGGCGGAGCTAGAGGGGTGTTGTTGGGCTGTGCCTCCTGGAGGTGAAGGGAAGGTCCAGAGGGAGGCATATCGTGCGAGAAGAAAGAGGGTCGTCGAGGTCTCCAGGGAGAACCCCACCGTGGTTTCCCTCTCAGACGTCGCTTGTGCTTAGGCATCGATTGCACGCAGCTAAGGTCGTAGGGATGGTCATGGTAGGGAGCCTCCAGGGACCAGTAGGCGCACTCATACGTCAGCCATAGCAGTGGGGGAGGAAGCTCTTCTAGCCACCAGCAGAAACACTGACCGGAGAATAACACCAGAGCCATATCGAAATGCGGAGGTCGAGTGCAATAACGACCCCTCCCATCGCCATTAGAGCGCATTAATACCTCCGGAGGGTGGCGGACGGAGGCACGAGCCCTTCACGTGGCTCCGTGCCCCGTTGGCAACCGCCGTGCTCCTGCATGCGCCAGTTGGCACCCACTAATACCCCATCCGGGGAAGATCCTTTTGTCTTTTGATCTAGCCGAGTGTTGTTATTTTATTCAGCCGCACTCGACCTATTGTAATCCACATAGATATCGTAATACAAACTTTGCAGTCCTTTGTCACATATATTACTTATATGATCATTTATATGCAGTAAACAATAGATCCTACATACACATTAACACATTTCCTAGACTAGCCAAGTCAGGAACATTACACCCTAGTATTGCCTAAATTTTTGAGTATTTTTGAGTTGAATGATTGTTGTGCATTGTGTTTATTTCACTGCTAAAGTGCTTGACAATGTGTATTTCTAATTATAGTATTTTATGAGTGTGGTTATACATTTCAGAGTTCATTTTTGACAAATATATCTAGGTTGCTAAGTGTATGACATAACTTATACTTGTTGATTTTATCATTAAATTTTCTACAATTTGCACCACCGCTTGTGTCTCCTTCCAAATCTAAATGTTTGACGGAATGATTTAGTACCACAAGATCAGATTTGTGCATGACGTCTTGGCTCTAAATTTCTTCGCTCACATGTGAATTAAATCGCCCACTCATCCACATGATTACAATCCACCATGGAGGGATTACGAACCCGTCGTCGATTTTCGTATCCTTCAAAGCCAAATTTCTTGCCATTGAATCTAGAGAGATCGCAAACCAGAGAGCCCTTTGTTGCACGAGCAGAGAAAACACACATGAGGGAGTAATCCGATTTCCACAAATTTGAATTGAAAATTCCATATAGAGCTTATGTCTTGTGATGTCATGGGGATTTCAAATTGACATGCGTAGACCATGCAATTTGTGATTAGAATGCTTCATTAATTAAGGAATTTGGTGATGGGACAAATTCCCATTAACTCTGATTATTCCTTTTGCCGAAGTGATTGTTAAGGAATTTGGTGATGGGACAAATTCCCATTAACTCTGATTATTCCTTTTGCTGAAGTGATTGTTGAGTTGGCCTATGATTCAACCAAACAATTATTCTCCCTTTTAACATGGAAGAACGGGACTTTGGAAATACTTGAGATTTCAAAATAATTTTCTTATATAATATTGCTCTCTCTATAGTTCTAAGGCTTCTCTTTGATTAGGCTTCTTATGGTGTTCTTGGAATCTCTCACTATGTGTAATTGTTGCAGTTGTAGTCCTTTAGCTAACTGGATTCCCTTGAAAATGGTGTATTCTTCTACTTGATTGTTTGTCACTTGCCCCAAGCTCCATGCATAACTCAATTCTTGATTTCCTCTCGGGTCGATTATAACCCCTCCAACACTTGTCACCCCGAATTCAATATTAAGTTTTTACCAAAAATGGAATTCAATATTTATTTTTCACTTCAAAAAAATTAAATTACAAAGTAAAGTTTATAATTAGTTTACATAAAATATTATCAAATAAAAAGATTAAAAAAACAAAATATCTCAAAAATACTAAATAAATACTATTATATAATTCGTTCATAATTTGCAAAATAATGTTAATGAAAAGGGAAAGATTATCTGTCTATTTCCATAATTCGTACTTAGAATTTAAAAATCCAATAAATAATATTCATTAAAGTGGAAACTAAGTCACATTTCAAAATTTCAAAATAATTGTTTAGAAATAATTGAATTAATGATATACATTTAATGATGATTCAAATTTATAATATAAAATGTCATTACAATAATATACTCATTATGAGTTCAATATGTCACTTACTGGAATTCAATCTAAGTGGGAAGGATAACAATTATTCCTCTCAACCACTTGAGCTAAACTCAATTTACATACCTTTTCACATACTTTACTTGCCAAATTTATTTGAGTGAAATTTTACAAGTTTAATGCATTATCAAATATTTTGAAATGTAATTTCTTTTCTAAATTTTAATGCTAAAATTTAAGTGAATGAAAATAAAATATTAATATTAAAACTTTAAATTTTATATTAAAAAATAAATATAAATGATAATAAAATGTTTATAATAATATTTAATAAATAATTATGAGTGGTAACATGATAAAAGTTATAATTTCCTTATTTCCAGAACAAAAAAATTTCATATATAGTAAAAACCAATATTACATTCACTGCTTCCCATGATGAATGTAATGCACCAGTCCCAAATACATGATAATCTGACCAATTATATAAGATAGAAAACTCAGAAATATAGCCTCAGATTCAAATATCCGACTAAAAGACATTACAAATCTATCGACACATTAAACAAAATGCCAAAATAAGTCTTGTATTGTATCTCTCAAGACCACTAATATAGATATATATGTTGTGTCGGCCCCACCTGGCCGTCTATCCACTAGTAATATATCAAATTCCTCGCATGTTCTTGTAGAGCACTTTTGGAAAGAAGATCAACCTCCTCATTTAATTCTCTGAATATAATTTCCTTATTACTTAGCAGCAATCTTAGTAATAAGATAATTGGAGAGTCACTAAGTTAGGTTCGAATCAATAATGAGCACAAGGACACAATAAGACGTGAACTAGACAAAATCACAATGTACCTTTTTTGGTATTATTTTGCATCCTTTTATGACTACTTGTGGTATTTTACAAATCTTTTGGTGTCTCTTTTGTCTATGTTTGAGTCATATTTGCATTTGTGACAAAAATATGTTCAAATTGAAGTATAAAAGAGATAAAAATAAATAAATTTATACAAAAATAAAAACATATAATCAAAACAAGATATGAAAAGGATGTAAAAGTATAAGATGTATGATCAATGCAAAAATGGATATAAAACAAGAAATAAATGATACAAGGCAATATAAGAAAATGATGTAGTCAATTGGGTTAAGCTCATGTGGTTGGGAGGAATGAATGTTATCCTCCCCACCCAAGTTCAATTCCCACAAGTGACATGCTGAACTCATAATGAGTATATTGTTGTAATGATTTTGAGCCTTGTTGACTGGCCTTGTACCCTGAAGATTATAAGATTTACATTGGGTACCATCCTTCATAAATGAGGGGAAGTACTTTACCTTTGATGTTGAGATAATTCCAATGGATTATATGTCAAGAAAATTCCAAGTGTCTCCATGCTTCTAGATATGCAAAGTTTGGAATGGTTGTCACACCATCAAACCACTGTAAAGTGTAACATTGTTGAATGTCTCTTCTCCTCAAATTAAAATTTTAGGATTAAATTTAGAGTACATATTTCAGTTTTGTAGTAAAACTTGAATTGCTCAAAGTATACTTATGTTTTTGTTTTTGTGAATAGGCAATGTCAAATCCATATAATTTAGAATATGAATAATCACTAAGCTTTCAGTGGCTTTTTCCTTAGCTAATGTGTGAGCTAGATTTAAATTGCTCAAAGTATATGTATGAATTTGTGAAGATGTAATCTCAATACTATATAATTAAGAAGAAAAATGATCACTAATATTTCCCTTGGTTTACCCTTAGCGAATCGTAATACCCCAGCTTTGAGTCCCCCTGATTAAATAATGTATTTTGTTATTTTATAGAAGGTCAGAGCGCCAAACAATTAAAATAGATTGGAGTGCCTAGGAAATGTAATGATTTGATCATTATTAATAATAAAACACATCGGTGGCTGCCAGACGAACAAGACAAGAGTTATAGGGGGCTATGATTCCACGAGAGAGGGGGGATCAAGGGGCTAAGTCTTTCTATTATATTTTATTTACCCATAATTGTTTTAATTGAGAGAAGTGGTTACATGAGCTTCTTGGGGAAGACCATGTGGTTCTTGATTTCCAAGTAAATATATAAACCCATCTTTGGGTTGTTAAGGGGTTCACTCGTTGTTCATTGTTCACACTCTTCATTCTATTCACTCTCCATTCACTCTTTCACTAATTCATTATTCATCATTCATTCTTGATCTTGGCTTAGGGAGGCAATACAAATTGCTGGGAGAGAATCCATTGTTGGTTGGTTCTAGTGATTGCTAGGGTATTCCAGCCATGAATTAATGCCTGCATGTTTGAGATGCATTGGCATGTGTTAAGTTTTTTTCACATCTGTGAATCCTGAGAGTCCCAGCATGAATATTCTTGACTGGATGCACTAGAGCCCTAGAAGGAAGTGGACAACTTGAGGGATTGTGTGGCAGAGAAGAGAGTCCATTCTCTTGGGTAGTGTGGGCTAGAGAGAAGAGAGTTGGTGTACTTTGGATTGTTGTGTTGAGGAACATGTGAGAGATTGAATGTTCACTGGTTTGGGAAGTTGAAGAACACCCTAGAACCATACTTGTAGATTCATAGCCCTGGCTCGAGGGTGACCTGATGTTGAGACTTGGAATAACAATGCCTATGGTTGGGTGGAACGTCCTTGGTCTACATCCAGTTGGTGAATGATTTCACTTAAGATAAGTGCTCTATGCTGTGTGTTTCTATGCTTGTATATTTATTTCCATTGTCTATCAATTATTATCTTTGAGATTTGTATTTGTAATATGCATGCTTGATTGGTTATTGTTGTGCATGGAATGTTTAAACATTTTTTTATGTTTTAACATGAATCTTGGTTATTGCATGAGTTGTTATTGTGTTTCTTTCATTCTTCTCTATTAATTAAATGTTATTAGAATTCAGAATCAATTTTGAATTAGCATGGTCAACCAATGGGTGGTTTGGTACGTTACAGATTGGTATCAGAGCTTCTGGTTGAAACAATGGACTGGTATGGGTTGAAACGAGTGTGAATCAGGCAAATTCATTGTCACAGATTTTGGTCTATGCAAGTTTGGGGGAAAAAATGGAAAAAAAATTAGTGGGAAATGCCCCAAATTCATGAGCAGATTTGAGTTTGAAATAATTTAGAACTCTCTGAGAAATTAATGGATTCGATCTGCAGAGTTGTAGAGACAAATTTGTTCTGAAAGTTCAAAAAATCATATTTTGATGACTGTTGTAGCACGGAGAAGAGTTCAGAGATTCAACGGTCGAGATCGTGTTCGATATCGAGATCAACGACCTAGATTCTCCCTTGATAAATTTAAAAACTGATAACGTTTCAAAGTTTGACAAAGTTATGAGATCAAAGTTATGGCTGATGGATCGAGGAATGACGAGTTTAGTGAAGTGTTGAAGTTTGGCCAAAGGACATCTAAGATTGTAGATAGTTGATGGATCGGGGATTGAGAGATTTAGTGCGGAATTCAGATTTTTCCAAGAGAAATTGTCGATGACCAATGGAGAGAAGAGGGTGATGATGTGTCATGCCACATCAACATCCACGTTTCATGCCATGTCAGCCTAGTTGATGCCTCAAGAATATGTGTCATGCATTGTTAGCATCAACGTGTCATGTCGCGTCAGCATAGTTTCCATGTCAACCAACAGAGATGACCTATGGTCGACAATTGGGTCGATCAAATTGAGGAAGTGTTTTCAACAGTTGTCAGGGATTGAGCAAATTTGTGGGGAGTTCCATTCGCCAATGAATATCGTCGACGATTGATGTCTAGGTCGATCGGTTAGGAGTTGTGCACAAATCAGTCATCAGAGAGTTGGGACGATGATCGACAGTCAGGTAGACAGTTTGGGGAAAGTGTTGTGAGCACCAAAAGAGAATGTCGATCGTCGATGGTCGATGGAGCGCAAATAAATGGTCCATATTGTTTTTGATTTGATATCAACGGTGCAAATTGCTTAAGCCTGGAGACATTTTCGTATTTTGGCCATAATTGGAGAAAATACAGTCATATTGAGATTAAACTTATGAGTTTTTTCCGCAGAGAGGAGAAATACAAAATTTCCAGAGAGGGCCATTGTCCAATTCTGCTTGGATTTGTTATAAATTAGAAAATAGTGGTTTTTAAAGATCTAGGTCCACATCATTGGCAGAGATCTAGATTAAGCTAAAACCCTTGGGGAGAGTCTAGAAAGAAGACATGGAAATAACCAATGAAATGACTGAATAAATCCTAAGGGGATTGGAACGGGGATACTGAAATAGTCCAAAATCCACTATTCCAGGCCACTTTTATGGGATTTTTGAGATTTTCAGAGCAAAAAAAGTGACCCCATATCACAAAACTGGAAAATTTTATTTATTCAAAATTTTACGTATTCATCAAGAAAAATAAATTTGGTTTAGTGAAATTTTTCCATAAGTGCACATATTGTGAGGTAGCTAGTTTTGCTAAAAAAATCCAAGTCTGGAAAAAGGGGTGAAAAATGACAAAGTTGCAGATTCTAGATTGTTGCAGTTTTTTACTGGAGCATAAGATTGAAAATATGAGAGTTGTTATGAATTCCTTTTAATTATTATTATCTATGTATCATATAATGTTTCTCTAGTTCTGACATATTTTCTTTTGTAGTTGACAGAAGTTGACATTTCAATAAAATTACACCAGTGGAGAAAATGCACAAAAGGGGTGAAAATGATTTTTTTCAGAAGCCTTAACTTTTAGCTCAAAGATCAGAATGAGACATGAGTAGTCGTTGGAAATATTTTTCAGAGGAGAATAACTTGGAGTTATTATAATTTGGCGAAATATGATATAATTCTTCATGAATTGAGCAGAAAAAGGACATGTAACATCATTTGACAAAATTTCTATAATATGCATAATTCTGACAAAATGGTTGCTTGCACATTTTGCATAATTAAGGGATATAATCATATATTTCAATATAAGAATCCATATTTGGGACATGGAGGAAGGAGAGGGAGCCTTCGGTCAAGACAAAAAAGCCAAAGGTCAAAATATCAGTGTTGGTAATGCAGAGACATAATCAAATGGGCACAAGAGTAGAGGGGTACAAGAACCATTAATAAAGAATGAGAAGCCTGAGAATAGAAGTGCAAAGTTACAAAGAAGAAAATGAGAGGTTGATAAGAGAACAAAACCAAATAAACGTTCAAGTAATGCAAAGCGTAAATCAGTTGCATATGCAAGCAAAGAATGGATCAGACTCAAGGCAGGAGGAAGAAGGAAGATATCATGAAAGAAGAGATAACTACCAAAGAGTTGGTCATTCAAGAAGTGCTAGAAGAACTCACATAAATCACTCACCTCCTTAATCAACAAGGAAATTTTATGCATCTAAATACTCCATAAACAATCCAAAAGTATCTCATGTTAAGCACCAAAGAAGAAGACATGAATTGGATAGTTTGCAAGGAGAGTTGAGGAATATTAAGCCACCATCCTTTGATGGTGAAAGAGAAAGGGAAGATGATGTTGAAGCCTAGTTGCTGGGAATCAAAAAGTAATTTTAGTTGCACAACAACTCATCCAACCTAGAAGCTAGAATTTCCACATACCATTTGCATAGAAAAGTTGTTGTGTGGTGGGATCAGTTGAAGTAAGTTGAATACATTAATGAGAGCAGGATCACTTGGAAGCAGTTCAAGAGATATTTTCAAAAGGAGTACCTTTGAGATCACTTCTATGACAAGAAGATGCAATAGTTATTTGAACTTAGGTTGGGAAACATTGCCATGACAGAATATGAAAACAAGTTCTTGAGATTGTTGAAGTATGTGGGGTTTATCAATGATGAAAAACTGAATATTCAAAGGTTTTTGAGTGGACTGTCATCCTTTTATAAGGAAAAAATTCAAGATGATGAGCCTAGGAATTTAACCAAGACCATTAGGAAGGATAAGTACTTGTATGAGAAAGACAAGGGCAAAGAATCCATGCAGAAATATTGGAAGCATAAGAAGAAAGAGGAATCTGATCAGAGAAGAAAGAGATTCAAACCTCCTTTCAACAGAAACAGTCCAAATACCAATCAATAAGAACAATGTACTAAGAAGGAATCCAACAAGGAAGATTCCTTGGGAAAAAGAGGAAGACCACCAATCCAATGTTGGGGGTGCAAAGAAAATTACATATACAAGGATTGCCCTCACAGAGGAGATAAAGCGAAGACTATGCACAACATCCAAGAGGCTACAATAGTAGAAGACATGGGAAGCATATATGTAGCCTTAGAAGATCGACAAGTAGAGTACCAATCCAATATGATTGAAGTGAAATGTAAGATCATTAATCAGTCTGTTGTTATTTTAATTGATTTAGGAGCAAACCATTGTTACATTGATCCTAAAATAGTGGATAGATTACATTTGGAGAAACTTAGCAAGCTTGAGACATCAAGATTGGTTCAACTAGCCACTGGAACCAAAAGAACGGTGAATGTGGTTGTTAGAAGTTGCCCAATCAATCTGAATGGAGTGAGTACTAATCCCGATATGAATATCATCCCAATAGGATTTTATGATATCCTAATTGGAATGGATTGGATGGACAAGCATCATGTTGTTTTAGATTGTCATAACAAGACATTTACATGTCTTGATGAGGAAGGAAAATATATCACTGTGAAAGGAATTCCAAGACCCATTTCTATAAGGGAGATTTCAGCCTTACCGCTGAAGAGATGTTTTAGGAAATTATGTTAATTGTATGCAGCTCATTTGGAGGAGATAGAAAAGACAAAAGGGCTAAGCCTTGAAATTTTTTCAGTATTGCAAGAGTTCGAAGATGTATTCCAAGAAATACTAGGATTACCGCCAAAGAGGGAAATATATTTCTCTATTGATTTAGTACCAGGAGATGCCCCGATATCAAAAACACCTTACAAAATTGGAAGAATTGTTGAAGAAAACATGTACATACGCCTAAGTGTTTCACCTTGGAGAGCACCAATACTCTTTGTCAAAAAGAAGGATGGAATGTCGAGGCTGTGTATTGACTTTAGATCTCTAAATAAAGCCATTATGAAGAACAAATACTCTCTACCCAAAATTTATGACCTCTTTGATCAACTAAGAGGAGCAAAGATATTTTCAAAGATAGACTTGAGATCAGGTTACCACCAGGTAAGAATCAAGGAAGAAGACATCAACAAGACAAACTTTAGAACCATGCATGAACATTATGAATTTGTAGTGGTGACATTTGGATTGACCAATGCACCAGTTGTCTTTATGTGCTTAATGAATGACATATTCATAAATTAGTTGGATAATTTTTTTCATTGTGTTTTTGGATGACATGCTTATTTATTCTAAGTCTGAGGAAGAGCATGAACATCAATTGAGGTTGGTGTTGCAAGTGTTGAGGGAACAACATCTTTATACCAAGCTTAGTAAGTGTTCTTTTAACCAATAATAGATCCATTATTTGGGACACATCATTTCAGAAGAAGGTATAGAAGTGGATCCAGAGAAGATTGAATCCATTAGAGGATGACCAACACCGAGGAATGTTTCAGAAATCAGATCTTTTATGGGATTAACTAGATATTATAGGAGGTTTATAGCAGGGTTCTCTAAGATTTATCATCCCATGACTTCTTTACAAAATAAGGGAATCAAATTTGAATGGACAACAAAGTGTGAAGAGAACTTTAATTTGTTAAAGGAATTACTTACTATTGCACCTATTTTGAAGATTTTTGACCCAACTAAGAATTTTGCGGTATGTACAAATGCATGCAAGGAAGGACTTGGTTGAGTCCTCACTCAAAATGGACATGTCAATAGTTATGATTCCATAAATCTTAAAAAACATGAGAGGAATTATGCCACACACGATTTGGAGCTTGCTTCCATAGTTCATGCATTGAGTATGTGGAGGCATTATCTCATGGGGAAGAGATTTGAATTAAGGACAGACCATAGTGGTCCGAAATATAATTTTTAACAACCAACTTTGAATGCCAGGTAGACAAGATGGCTGGAATTTTTAAGTGAGTATGACTTTGACATCAAGCATATCAAGGGAAAATAAAATAAAGTTGTTGATGCACTTAGCAGAAGAGCACATCTCCTACATGCTACAATTGTTAGTATGCATTAGTTAGATTTGAAGAGCGGAATTTTAGATATTGTTGTTACAGATCAACATTACCTACATGTAAAAGAAAGTTTACAATACGAAAATGTACAATAGAAAATCAAAGAGTATGAAATTAAGGAAGATGGATTACATTTGCATAAGAATATCATTTATGTTCGTAGTTCCGAAGAACTTATGAATTTGGTGTTAAAGGAAATGCATAATGTTCGTTATGTCGGACATCCCGGTTACCAGTAAACAACTACAGAAGTAAGAAGATAATTCTTTTGGCCTGGAATGAAGAAGGATGTTGTTGATTACATTGTCAGGTGTATACAATGTCAGAGAGTAAAATCTTAGCATAGAGACCCAATGGATTTGCTTCATCCATTATGTTATAGCAATTTTTGCCACACCCTATGCATAATTCTTTGGTGGCCTACCCTTTCCCTCTGCAGACTCAGTTTCCCCATTTTACTCAGTCAAAAGTAAAAAATTCAAAATTTTGTACATATATGCGGGCTACAGTTATACAACTTGCTTATACGCGGATTGATCCATTACAATCTACGTATAGCGAGTTTTGTGCTCAAAATTAAAAATATTTCAGATTTTTCATGCAAAGTCACAGGATATATGATCCTTGGCCTTTCATATGCTGGAAGCGCTCTGATTCGACCCTTCAATTCCCTTTCGATGCTATAAATTGAGCCATATACAAGCCCTAAAGGAGAAGAGAAAAGTGGAGAACAAGTACTCTTTGGAGAAATTTTGCCTCATATTGCATCCTTGAGTCTGCAAGCCTTAGTCCTTTAAGTATGAACTCTCCTTATGTTCAGCCCCCAAGCTCTCCCTATCTTGTGAAGGAGGAACCCAATTACTCCTAGAACTTTTGAGCTTGCCTTGTGCAGGATTTAAGTGGTGAAGGTCCAGGTGGAGGGACTTAGTTTCTTGGTTTCGATGAGTTGTTGATACAAGAGGTTGTCACCTATGTACTCTTGTTGATTATATCAATAGAAATACTCTTTTCTCGTCCAATTATATGTTGCAAATGTTTATATTATTTTCCATAGGTAAATTTTCCATACATGTTAATGGATTATGCTAGTTTATATGCTAACATTTTATAAATTTTCCATATGCTTGTGTATCTTGGATGTTGAGGACAAGTTGTAGGTATCAAGCATTGGATTGTGAGCTCAATGGTGGTCTCCTAGGAACGTTTGGAAGAGGTAGGCTTATGGCCTTTCTTTTGTTGGCATTTCCATTTATCTAGAATACTTTATATTTGAGTTGATTTCTTGGTGTCATTCTGTATGTTGTGGTCCTACCCCAAACGATAGAGATTTATTTCTCATAATAGAATTGGTGATTCCACTGGGGAATTCTCCTTTTTTGGGTTAGTTGGTGATTTTTCTCTTTGATTGCTCTCGGTTTGCTTGAGTTTTTTTGTCGCATGTAGCTTAACAACTTGCAAATTGTTGTATAACTAAGTTGCTTGGATTAATTCTTACCCAGTTAGTGTTTTTATTGGCATACACGGGGTTTCCATGAACAGTCGCGTACATACGTGGGTTGTCTGTGTCTAGGGTGTGTACATACGCTTATGTTCCCCGGACAATTGCGTACACCTTTTTATAATTCTTTTAGGTTCAATTTGGTGTTTGTTGGGTGAGTCCTAAGTGTTGTTGAGTCTTCTTGGGTCTTTGCTCTGTCTGTTGAGTGCTTGCAGAGTGATAGGAAGTTGTGTTATTGTTTAATTTTTGGCAAACTTGCTTCTTTTTATCATTTTTAGTTCTTGCAATTAGGTCTGAGTAGTAGTTTATCAGTGTCATGCTTGGCTTGTCTTTATGTGCTTGCAGTAGGGTCTATCTGAGAGGTTATTAGTTTAGTTTTTCATTTTCATTCCTTTATATTGAAAATACAAAAAAAAAAATCGGATTTTGCATTTTCATTTTCCTATATTGAAAATACAAAAAAATTACCATTTCTTTTGAAAAACAAGATTAGTACTTAGCAGTGTTTTTACACATGCTTCTTTCATATGTTGATTCATAACACCATTAGTTTCATGATTGTAGCTCTTGAGTAAACAAAATCCACTAAAATTAACGCTCAGTAATTAAAATTGATTAGAAATATTTTATCTTTTAGGGTACACAAACAAGTTTAGGATTTAGGGCCTTGGAATAGGATTTTGTGAGTAAACTTCTCCAAGGCTACAAAACTCAAAGCATGTGTTTGTCCAGGGAGTAGTGAAATCCATTGTATAATTGGTGTTCTCAGGAGAAATCACTAAAACCAGAGTTAATAAATTTGGTTGCAGAGATAACCCTCTAATACCTTCCTAGCGTCGAAGATATTTATGGGGTTCTATTCATAACCGAGGGTTCTTGGGGTACCTTGGTGCTTCTTAAGCTTCAAGATTAGCTACCCTTCCCATAGGGTGGACCTAACCTACGATTGTTTTCTTGAGCATTTGTTATATTGCGGTGACCTTAGTTTCTTATCCTAGGTATCCACACATGTTACTTGCAGGGATTATTCTATAGGTACCCTGAGTCAAATAGGGATCGGAAAACACACAAAGTTTATGGAGGATCTTCTATTCAGAGGGGTTTGAATGATTGCATTGTGAATCCCACAAGGGTCCTTATAATTGATTTTGTTAACTTCTCTCTATTATTCGGGAGTCTCAATCCCCTCCTAGGAGAGGCGTACCTTCTTTAGTTTGGGAGGCCCCTTTTCAACCACCCTCTCTTGTTTGCATGCATTGGCTTCTAGTTTTATTCAGGAGTGTGTTATTTGTATATTATTTTTCCTTAGGAGTTTTCATTACGTCACGAGTTTTGAGTCATCGTGGAGAGAGACTAGCCTCCCCGTCAGTCTCGTCGTCTCTTGAAGCATGTGATACAGTCCTTATGTTGTGAATAATCCTTCAAACTAGTCACAAACTTCTATTAGCCATGTTGAAGACGTGTCCCTAGCCTCTACTAGTCATGCTGGGGGAAAGCAACCAGTCCCTGTGAGTCATGCCGAGAGAAAAATTCCATTCATTGCTAGTCATATTGGCGTTAAGTCGCCAACCTCTGCAAGTCATGTTGGAGTCTAGTTACCAACCTCTGTGAGTCATGTTGGATACCTATCAATAACCTCTACAAGTCACATTGAAGACAACCCACCAGCTATTATAAGTCATGTTGGGGGCATCGATACTTTTTCTTCCATTTTGATCTGTTCTGACAGGTTATGATCTTGAAACTTGCATATAGGTTAGATTTTCCACTTTATGCATTTTTTCATTATCCGTTTCTTGATTCTTTCAGCCTTAGGATCGACCCTAATGAGTTGCAACACAAAACATCCTTTGTTGTTTAGAAGTGTTGTGATGCATATGGTAGAGCCTACTTTCCATGGACGTCCTAGCTTAGAATCCCTTCTGTATTCTGGCGCTCATGCTGCAAGATTTTCGTTAGGCTTGGGAGTCTTATTTAGTCCCTCCATGAAATTGTGTATGAACTACATTCTTCTTACTCAATGTTCTTCTGGTTATTACCTATGGGACTCCCGCCATTACATCTTGGAGTCTCAGTTAAGCTCTTCTCAGACACCTTAAAAATGAAAAAAAAATCGAGTGAGCTTGCTTTCTTTCACACTCGTTAAGTGGATTTGAAAGGACATCTATTCGGTAGAAGTTTACCTCTTTTCATATCGAATGGACTAACTACGAAAAAAAATACTCTAGGTCAACATTGACTAGAATATTTCTCCTTGGTAATTTTTTACACTTTTTCGAGTTCGGGAGACTAAATTTATGAAAAAGAACACTATTGGAAACCTACTTCCTAATGTCAAGTTGTAATTGCATTTCATTATCCTACTTTAATTGTTGATCCTAGTGTCGGCTCCCACTTTTATGTTATAATCCCATTGCCCCAACATTTCTCAGTATTCACCAAGCATTACCTTTCATATATCCTTTGCAACTTGACACCCCTTACCCCTAGATGAAACATTCCCTCGAGTGTCCATATCATGCACACATTCTAGTACATCAAGTATAGGTATGTTCCATTGCATGGAACTAGTTTTCTTGTTTATGACACTTGTTTCCTCTCTTGTATCATAACATTATTTTACCTCTTTTCAGGATTTAATAATATGAAAAAGACAAAAAAATCGAAAAACAAAAAAACAAGGGAAAGAAAAGCGTATTATCTTCTATCGACAATAGTCATGTCTCTTTTGAACAGAGCACGAATTTTTGAGTCCATTCATCAAAGGTTTGGGTTTATCATGGCCTTAGGAAGTTGAACTCATTACTGAGAGCTTACTCCTCTGTTTGATTATTCTTCTAGTCCCTATGGAGAGTTTTTTTATGCCTCTTGCATCACAAACTTTTGTCAATTTTCAGTCTTGATTCTATGTTTCCCGAGTTATCCATATGTCTCATTCTCTTGTTCAAAGGAAGTTTAAACCTATGTCAGTCATTCCTCAGAATTTTTGACTTTGCATGACAACCATCCCTTTACAAGTGAATCTCATAGTCACATGAAGTTGTTGTCCTAACTTGCACCTTGGGCCTACTTTCATCATTGGTAGGTGACCTTGAACCTAGCATATGACATCTCTACATTAGTCGTTGACTGGGTGGTTTCCCTTGTGTTCGATGACAAGAAATCTATTCACACATTGAGATTCATGTAGTGTCTTGGATTCCATTAGACCCTATTGGTGGTTTCCTTGCCTTTGTTGGAAATTTTCATTAATGATTGTTATTCAGAGGGTCCCTTTCATGTACTACTTGCATCTGGTGCACGCGAGAAACACACATGGTCATTGGTTCGTGCATATCATGTTTGTCTGAGTTCTTCCTAATCATCAAGTGTTGCCTTGTATCTCGCGTTGGATGATGTGGGATACCTTAATGCCATCCTTTCAATGAATCTCATTCCATCGACTTCAACTCATCATCTAGAGTCATAAGAGTACCTAGAGGCTTTCATTCATTAGTGGAAGGTTCTATCATCATCAACAGTTGGGAATACATTAATGTATCATGCTCGATGGATTCTTCAAGTGTTTGACCTCAACACCTTTATTCACACCTATTGAATGTATGGTTCCTTAACTCCTACTTTCATCATCGATGGGTTGTCGCGTGGTTGTTAACGATATACCTCTATGACCGGTAATCAAACGAAGTCTCATTGTGTTCAAGTTCAACTACTTTATTCACACGATGCAGACTTGCGCCATCGATGATTAGTGTAGAAGACCTCTAACTCATAGTAGTAGAACCTCATACATGCTATTATCTTTCATCGCACCAGTCTTGTATGAATTCAATTATCATGGAAGATCAAATTGTACTTCATTGCATACATATATCTTCAGTTGATTTTGATACTAGACTCCACTGTGTTTTGTTCATGCCTATGACCATTTATGGCATATGTCTACTTTGTATTTCCCACTCATGGTCATGAACAATTATCTTCTATATACGGACATGGATCTGCAATGTACTTCAGATTGGAATCCATGTGTACAAAGTCAATATGTATTGTAATATTTTGACGAGTGACTAGTTCCTTCAGTTGGGTCCTCACTACTCCACTTATGGGAATTGTAATGTATTTCAGCCATCATAATTGCTCCTCTGACCTCACACATTAGGAGGAATCTGTTATAGCAATTTTTTCCACACCCTATGCATCATGCTTTGGTGGCCTACCCTTTCCCTCTGTAGACTCAGTTTTCCCATTTTTCTCAGTAAAAAGTCAAAAATTCAAAATTTTGTACATATACAAGGGCTACAGTTATAAAACTTGTGTATACGCGGGTTGATCCATTACAACCCGCGTACATCAGGTTTTGTGCTCAAAATTAAAAATATTTCAAATTTTCCACGCCAAGTCATAGGATCTATTATCCTTGGCCTTTCATATGTTGGAAATGCTCTGATTCAACCCTTCAATTCCCTTTAGAAGCTATAAATTGAGCCATATACAAGCCTTGAAGGAGAAGAGAAAAGTGGAGAGTAAGTACACTTTGGAGAAATTTTTCTTAATATTACATCCTTGAATCTGCATCCCTTAGTCCTTTAAGTCTCAACTCTCCTTATGTTCATCCCCCAAGCTCTTCTTATCTTGTGAAGGAGGAACATAATTAATCCTAGAACTTGAGAGGTTGCCTTGTGGAGGATTGAAGTAATGAAGGACTAGGTGGAGGGACTTAGTTTTTTAGTTTCGACAAGTTGCTAAAACAAGAGGTTGTCACCTATGTACTCATGTTGATTATATTAATAGAAATACTCTTTTCTCGTCCAATTATATGTTGCAAATGTTTATATTATTTTCCATGGGTGAATTTGTTATACATGCTAATGTACTATGCTAGTTTATATGCTAACATTTCATAAATTTTCCATATGCTTGTGTATCTTGGATGTTGAGGACAAGTTGTAGGTATCAAGTTGTAACATCCTCAACACCCAACAGGCCGGGAAACGCTACCAACACTTCCTTAACTTAGACTTTCTAGCTCTGATACCATAATGTAACGTTCTCGGGCTATCAACCCACTTGTCGGGCAATGCTACTACGCGGAAACATTCTCATATTTATGTAGTATACATTTAAATGAAGTTAAATGGATTAATAGAGTAAACATGTAATTACTGCTAACATACAAAATTAATGGAATCGACAGTAAACATCATCGCAATGGAATACATGATAATATTGTAAGCATCAGAGACTTGCATCACATATAAATTAAGTACAAAATTAATACTTATCTTTGAAACTGTAGTAACTCCACCAACCACGTGAAGACCTTCCATAAAACTCCCAGCCTTAGACCTCACTGCTCATCACACTCCACAGTGGATCACCCCCAAGCTGGGACTAAGCTCCACCCAAGGTAAGGGAATCCTAGACTAGGCTGAGGTTATGGGAATACTGTACAGAACAATCAGAAGGATTCTCCCCATGAGCCTTCTTACGCCCACTACTCACGGAATCTCATTCCCCACATGCATGTTCCAGCCGGGAGTATACACCTTCACAAGCACAATCCATCGGTGCTTTAGCTCCCTCTCTGGGCCTCGGAAACAAGCCGGATCAGGAAGTCTCAGAGCTCCGTAGTTGGTGTTGGACTCTCTCTGGGAGAAAACCACTTCCGAGCATACTCTCTCTCACCTGAAGAGAGTCTCTCACAGGTCTAATGTTAATGTTTATGCCATTATTATAGTTTTTTGCATTTCAATAGATAATAGCAACATAAGAACAAGATCACTGAGAAATACACATTCACAAGAGACACAACATTTATCCTGGGAAACCCTCTAGGGGAAGAAAACCCAGCAAAACTTACTTAATATAGATAGCCAATACAATGCCAAGAGATCTCTATGCTAAAACATAAAGTCCTCTCCAATATATGTGCCACTCTCTCTCTCCTTTGCCGGTAACAGATCAGAACTTGTCTCTCAAACTGAGCAAGTGAGTTATGTCCAAGTGAGGCGCTAGCCTCCTTTATTTATACAGGTCTGGCACGTGTGAAGTGTCTCTTCACTGGCTGGGTCGACTTCTCCAACTGGGTGGGTAAACCCACCTTTATTATATTTCTGGGTCTTCTTATTAACTGTTGGGGCCGACTTCTTATTCTTCCTATTATAATTGTTTGTTGACCAATCTGCAAAAGGGGATTTGGTCCTATTACAATAACCGACATGATCAATCCACAATGGGGATTGATCCTATAAATAATATATCAAAAATATTAAGAATATTCTTTGCAGTTACAATATTTCAACATCTAACAACCTGCCTCTTCTACCATGGGCCTGCCAACCCGCTTCTTCAACCAGTTTCAGCCCAATTCCTGCAAGTTGAAGATAATCAACAACCGCAACTGGTCAATTCCACTTAGGAACACTGAAGGCAACGACTCAAAGACAGTTTAGGGGCGGGCTTGAATTTGCAAGAGCGAATGGGCTGGCTCACAGGACGCATAGATGACACGGCTCAATCCACAGGTTTTCCACTAGTTTTCAGAGTGCGTGACAAGGAATCCACACAGGGGTCAAACACAGACTCAATAGTTCGGATAGAGGGTGTATCGATTTCCCCAGAAAACATCACAGGCTTCGGGTTTCAGAGCTGCGTGAGGCTTATTGAACTCAGATGCATATCTTTCTCGGTTAAGACATACGAAAGGGTAGACTGGAGGGAGAACCCCCATCACGACTCAAGCCTTGGGTTAAATTGCATGTGCCTGGGCCGACACATGTCGCCCATGAGGCTGCATGTGCTCCATTAGCGTGCATTCCCTTTTTGCACACGTTCCCCTTTCCAGGAACTTAGGATAAATACATACATTTCACATATCTTTTGGAATAATAATAAATTATTATTCCTAAGGACTTAAGCCCCTAAGCTTATCCCCTAGGCTCAACACTTAGCCTCTCTTTCCAACCTTTTAGCCCATTTTCCCTTACCCACCTTGTGGAATCTTAGTCCCCCATCACTCTTTCTTCGTGGTCGGTTTGCATGCAACGATGTTTATATTTTTATTAATGTTTTTCATAATTACATATACACAATCATGCTCCTGGCCTTTAACACGTAGGCTCTCCGGCCTAATAAACACATAAGCCCACAAGCTTATATAAACTTGGCTCACTAGCCTACAAAACATTATTTACAATTCATAAACATGATTACAACAGGGCTCGTCCTTGGGGATATTACACAAGCATTGGATTGTGAGATCAAGGATTGTCTCCTACAAACGTCCAGAAGAGGTAGGCTTCTAGCCTTTCTTTTGTTCGCATTTTCATTTATCTAGCATACTTGATATTTGAGTTTATTTCTTGGTGTCGTTCCGTCTATTGTGGTCTTGCCCCAAACCATAGAGATTTATTCCTCGTAATACATTACCAATTATAGAGAAGAAATGGGAAGTGGTAATCATTGATTTTATCACTAAGTTTCCCAGGACAACAAGGAAACATGATTCAATAATGGTAGTGGTTGATAAATTTACAAAGCTCGCTCATTTTATTTCTGTAGAGATGACTCATACAACAACTAATATTGCATAAATTTACATGAGGGAAATTACTAGGTTGGATGGGATACATAAGGCAATTGTTTCAGACAGAGACATAAAGTTTACTTCAAATTTCCAAAGAGGATTATTTAAAGGATTTGGTACAAATAAGAATTTTAGCAAAGCATACCACCCACGGTCAGATGGGAAGACAAAGAGAGTCAACCAAGTAAATGAAGACATGTTGAGAATGTATGTGATGGATAAACCATCTAAGTGGGAAGATTACTTACAGTTGGTTGATTTTGCCTATAATAATGGGTATCAAGCTTCATTGAAGATGATTCCATTTGAAGCTTTGTATGGTGGAAAATTCAATACTCCAGTGAGTTGAGACAACCCAACAGAAAGAGTAGTAGTTGGGTTAGAATTTCTCAAGGATATGGAAGATCAGATGGTTAAAATTAAGCAGAATTTGAAGGTAGCACAAGATAGACAGAAAATTAATGTAGATAAGAACAAAATGACTAGAGAATTTAAAGTGGGAGAGCATGTGCTTTTAAAAGTAAAGCCCAAGAAGAGCTCATTGAAGTTGGGTAGTTGTACAAATCTAGCAACCAGATTATGTGGTCCATTTGAGATATTGGACATAATAGGGCCAATTGCATACATGGTTGCATTTCCTTCTTCCACGAATGTGCATAATGTATTTCATGTCTCTTTGCTGAAAAAGTATGTACATTATCCTAACCATGTTATTGATTGGAATTTGATCAAAGTGGAGCCAGAAGCAGACTTTCAGGTCCAACCGGTGAGCATATTAAATACTCCAAAATCGAGTCATAGAACTGCTAAAAGTTTAGTGGACCTGCTACGGTCCTGAAGATGCTACTTGGGAGCATGAAGATGTTATGCGGGCAGAGTACCCGCGACTTTTTGAAGAATTTTGAAATTTTTATTTTTGTTTTGTATATAGACTAAGGACAATGCCAAAATAAGGGGGAGGGGAATGTAATACCCCAATTTTGAGTCCCCCGGATTAAATAATGTATTTTGTTATTTTATAGAAGGTCAGAGCGCCAAATAATTAAAAGAGACTAGAGTGCCTAGGAAATGCAATGTTTTTATCATTATTAATAACAAAATGCATCATTGGTTGTCAGATGGACAAGGACAAGAGTTACAGTGGGTTATGATTCAACGAGAGAGGGCAGATTAATGGGCTAAGTCTTTTTGTTATATTTTATTTACCCATAATTATTTTACTTGAGAGAAGTGGTCACATGAGCTTCTTGGGGAAGGCCATGTGGTTCTTGATTTTCAAGTTAATATATAAACCCATTTTTGGGTTGTTTGAGGGTTCACTCATTGTTCATTGTTCACACTCTTCATTCTGTTCACTCTCCATTCACTCTTTCACTCATTCATTATTCTTCATTCATTCTTGATCTTGGCTTAGGGAGGAAAAACAAATTGTTGGGAGAGAAGCCATACTTGGTTGGTTGTAGTGATTGTTGGGGTATTCCAACCATGAATTAATGCCTGCATGTCTGAGGTGCATTGGCATGTGTTAAGTTTTGTTCATAGTTGCGAGTCCCGAGAACCCCAGTATGTAGATTATTTATTGGATTCACTAGAGCCCTGAAAGGAGGTGGGCATCTTGAGGGAATGTGTGGAAGAGAAAGGATTCCATTCTCTTGGGTTGTGTAGGTTGGAGAGAAGAGAGCTGGTGTACTTTGGATTGTTGTGTGTTGAAAAATCTGTGAGAGCTTGAGTGTTGACTGGTTTGGGAAGTTGACTGACACTCTGGAACTATCTTTGTGGATTCATAACCCTGGCTTGGGGGTGATCTGTTGTTGAGACTTGAAATGATAACGTCTATGGTTGGGTGGAACATCCTTGGTTTGCATCCAACTGGTGAATAATTTAGTTTAAGATAAGTGTTCTATGTCATGTGTTTATATGCTTGTATATTTATTTCCATTGTGTATCAATTATTATATCTAAGATTCATATTTGTAATATGCATGCTTGTTGGTTATTGTTGTGCATGGCATGTTTAAACATTCTTTTATGATGTAGCATGAATCTTGGTTATTGCATGAGTTGTTATTGTTATTGTGGTTCGTGGATATCATGTTCGTCTGAGTTCTTCCTAATAATCAAGTGTTTCCTTGTATGTTGTGTTGGATGATGGGGGATACCTTAATGCCCTACTTTCAATGAATCTCATTCCATCTACTTCAACTCATTTATTCTGGAATCGAGATCTAGAGTCATAAGAGTACCTAGAGGCTTACAATCATTAGTGACAGGTTCTCTCGTCATCGATAGTTGGGAATACATTAATGTCTCATGCTCGATGGATTCTTCAAGTGTTTGACCTCAACACCTTTATTCACACCTGTTGAATGTACTCAGTGCCTTAACGCCTACTTTCATCATCGATGGGTTGTATCGTGTTTGTTAACAATATACCTCTATGACCGGTAATCAAACAAAGTCTCATTGTGTTCGAGTTCAACTACTTTATTCACACGATGTGGACTTGCACCATCGACGATTAGTGTAGAAGACCTCAAACTCATAGTAGAAGGACCTCATACATGTTACTTTCTTTCATCGCACCAGTCTTGTATGACTTCAGTTATCATGGAAGATCAGATTGTACTTCATTGCATACATATATCTTCAGTTGATTTTGATACTGGACTCCACTGTGTTTTGTTCATGTCTATGACCATCTATGGCATATGTCTACTTTATATTTCCCACTCATGGTCATGAACAATTATCTTCTATATACAAACATGGATCTGCAATGTACTTCAGATTGGAAGCCATGTGTACAAAGTCAATATGTATTGTAATATTCTGACGGGTGACTAGTTCCTCCAGTTGGGTCCTCACTACTCCACTTATGGGAATTGTAATATATTTCAACCATCAAAATTTCTCCTCTGACCTCACACATTAGGATGAATCTGTTATAGAAATTTTTGTCACACCCTATGCATCATACTTTGGTGGCCTACCATTTCCCTCTCCAGACTCAGTTTTCCCATAATTTTGTACATATATGCGGGCTACAGTTATACAACTTGTGTATACGCAGGTTGATCCATTACATCCCATGTACATCAGGTTTTGCGCTCAAAATTAAAAATATTTCAAATTTTCCATGCCAAGTCACAGGATCTATGATCCTTGGCCTTTCATATGTTGGAAACGCTCTGATTCAACCCTTCAATTCCTTTTAGAGGCTATAAATTGATTCATATGCAAGCCTTGAAGGAGAAGAGAAAAGTGGAGAGCAAGTACACTTTGGAGAAATGTTTCCTGATATTATATCCTTGAGTCTGCATCCCTTAGTCCTTTAAGTCTCAACTCTCCTTATGTTCATCCCCCAATATCTCCATATCCTATGAAGGAGGAACCCAATTACTCCTAGAACTTGTGATCTTGCCTTGTGGAGGATTGAAGTGGTGAAGGACCAGGTGGATGGACTTAGTTTCTCAATTTCGACGAGTTGTTAAAACAAGACGTTGTCACCTATGTACTCTTGTTGATTATATTAATAGAAATACCCTTTCTCGTCCAATTATATGTTTCAAATGTTTAAATTATTTTCCATGGGTAGATTTGTTATACATGTTAATGGATTATGCTAGTTAATATGCTAACATTTCATACAATTTCCGTATGCTTGTGTATATTGGATGTTGAGGACAAATTGTAGGTATCAAGCATTGGATTGTGAGATCAACGGTGGTCTCCTACGAACGTCCAGAAGAGGTAGGCTTCTAGCCTTTCTTTTGTTGTAATTTCCATTTATCTAGCATACTTGAGATTTGAGTTTATTTCTTGGTGTCGTTCTGTCTATTGTGGTCCTACCCCAAATCATAGAGATTTATTCCCCGTAACATATTACCAATTCTAGAGAAGAAATGGGAAGTGGTAATCATTGATTTTATCACTAAGCTTCCCATAACAACAAGGAAACATGATTCAATAATGGTAGTGGTTGATAAATTGACAAAGGCTACTCATTTTGTTCCTGTAGAGATGACTCATCCAACAACTAATATTGCATAAATTTACATGAGGGAAATTGCTAGGTTTTTTTTTTTGACGAAAACGGTTATAGTTTATATTAGAGGGGTGGCAAACCCACAGATTCAGTTACAAAATGCCCCGAGTTTCTTCGGGCCTACAGATCAAAATACAAAATGTTATGCAACACCGTTTCAGCATAAGATCTAGCATTGTTTCAGCATAATTTCCAGCACTGTGTTCCCCAACGCTGTGTTTCAACATGTGTAACAACACTGTGTTTCAGCAGTTGTTCCAGCACTGTGTTTCAGCATGTGTAACAACATTGTGTTTCAGTTGTTACAGCACTGTGTTTCATCATAAGATCCAGCTCTGTTTCAGCACTGTGATTCAGCATCTGTGTTCCAACATCTGTGTTCTAGCATCTGAGTTCCAACATCTGTGTTTCAACATCTGTGTTCCAACTCAGTTTCAGCACTGTGTTCCAACTCTGTTACAGCATTGTGTTTCAGCATCTGTTTCAGCTCTGTTTCAGCACTGTGTTTCAGCATCTGTGTTCCAGCATCTGTGTTCCAGCATCTGTATTCCAACATCTGTGTTCCAGCATTTGTGTTCCAGCACCTGTGTTCCAGCATCTGTGTTTCAACTTCTGTGTTCTAGCTCTATTACAACACTGTGTTTCAGCATCTGTTCCAGCCCTGAGTTTCGGCTTCTGCGCTGTCGGTCCTTTGGAAGAGTGCCCGTGAGCTGCGATGGGTCATGGGATTTCCACATTTTCAATGATGTCATTGACTGACAGCTCTCCAGCATCCAATAGAACGCCTTTGTTGGCTTTTGTATCAGCATTTCGATTTAAGTCCCTTAAAACGTGATAGCAGTGATAGGTGTTCAAATTCCTTAATAGGAGGTGGATTTTATCAAGGAGGTTGTTGAGATGGATGCTTTGAGTTGTGGATCGCTTGATAATAGCCTGTATGATTATTCTGGAGTCACCTATTATTGCCAAGTCATGTATTCTGAGGTTGATTGCCAATTTCAAACCTTGCCAAAGAGTCAAGGCATCGGCTCAGTTGTTGGACTCTATGCCGAGTCCAATGGCATAATGCGTTGCTTTGTCTTGTCTATGGTCTTCAATGATGCCCCCTCCCCCAGCCTGGCCTGGGTTCCCTTTCGATGCCCCATCAAAGTAGAGGATGGGCGTTTTAATTTTGCTTTTCCATTTGGCAAATTCCGATTCATTTTCCCTGATCTCCCAACTTTCATGCATTGGGTGACTTCCTTGTTGGCTTCCTAACCCTGGGATGTTGAATTGGGCTATCCAACTCTCCTGGTCTTCGTCCAAATTGTGAAACTTTACTGTGGGGCAGAGGTGAGCAGCAGATTCCCCCAGCATTGCTTGAATTTTAATGCCAATTCTATCTACACTTAGTTGGCTATCTCTGAATATTCTATGATTTCTCTCTAACCAGAGATTCCATAGAACAAACTTTGGAAGTAATCCCCATATATAGCTAGTGTGGTTTCTTTTCTTATTGGCAAATGGGAACAGGGACTCCCATTGGAGTAGCATACTTATTACATCAGGAGGGAGGTTTGTGGCTGATGGGGGGCCTATTACCTTCATCCAGACTTCTTTTGCATAGCTGCAATTTAGGAGGGTGTGGTCAGTTGTTTCTTCTGCTTGGAGGCATAGAGGGCACTGAAAGGGTCCTTCCCAGCCCCTTCTTCGGAGATTCTCCCCCGTTGGGATACTCTTGTGCGCCAAGGTCCAGCTGAAATGGTCAATTTTTGGGAGGGATCGATATTTCCAGATTGCTTTCCATCTTGTTGGATTTGGCATTGCAGTGGGAATTGAGTTGAAGAGTTGGTAACCATCTGCTGTGGTGTAATCCCTAGCATTCCTGCCCCATCCTCGGTCATCCTTACCTGTTTTTTTTAAAGGGGCTTTCCCTTGGAGACACTTCTTGAGAGAAGCCCATTGATTATCTAGTACAGCTGGTCTATTTGGGACTGCCCACCCTTGCCATGGGTGAGGTCTTTCATCTCCTCAAACTGATATGTCTGAGAGTGTTAAGATGTTTTGGCTGTCCATCCATCTTTTGAGTCCTTGTAGTTCCTGGTGCTGATCTAACGGAGGATCACCCATTATTGAGTCTGTCCAAATTCTTATTTTCCTTCCATTTCTCGGCACCCAAGTTAGATGGGGGGTGAAGAGAGGGAGCACTTTTTTGCATAGCGCGAAGATGGGAGAGCTTTTCTCCTCCTTACTTGGGAGTTCTAAGCTTCTGTCCTGAGCCCCTCGAAAGTATTTCCTCCAAAGAGCTCGCTTACTCCAAGTGGCTTTACCGGTGATCATTTTCCAGAGAAGCTTTGCCCCTAACGCCAGATTTTGAGTTCTTGTATTTTTAAAATTAAGACCTCCTTCCATGAAGGATTTGGTGGTTTTTTCCCAACTAACCAAGTGCATCTTCTTCTTTTCATGCCTGCCTCCTTCCCACAAGAAACGCCTCTGAAATGCCTCAAGGTTTTGGATAACTGT
>ML782708.1:143755-209602 GCA_009831015.1 Picea engelmannii
AAGGCAACTTTGATAGGGAGATCTGGAGGGAGGTCGATCTCTGGAATACCGTTCAGCTTCTTGACAAAGCTCGGGGCTTCTACGGCGGTCGATTTTTTGCTGCATGCTTCTACCAGGCGGGGGAAGGAGGGGGTGGTGGCTCCCCTCCCTGGGCTGCCATTGCGGCACTCTCAAACCCTTAATGTTACAGATCTAGGTCAGGGCATGCGCGCGGCCGATGTTCTCACCTTTTGAGGGAAATTGCTAGGTTGCATGGGATACCTAAGGCAATTGTTTCAGACAGAGACACAAAGTTTACTTCAAATTTCTGGAGAGGATTATTTAAAGGATTTGGTACAAATATGAATTTTAGAAAAGCATACCATCCACAGTCAGATGGGAAGACAGAGAGAGTCAACCAAGTAATTGAAGACATGTTGAGAATGTATGTGATGGATAAACCATCTAAGTGGGAAGATTACTTACATTTGGTTGAGTTTGCGTATATTAATGGGTATCAAGCTTCATTGAAGATGATCTCATTTGAAGCTTTGTATGGTAGAAAATTCAATACTCCAGTGAGTTGAGACAACCCAACATATAGAGTAGTACTTGGGTTAGAATTTCTCAAGGATATAGAAGATCAGATGGTTAAAATCAAGCAGAATTTGAAGGCATCACAAGATAGACAGAAAAGTAATGCAGATAAGAACAAAATGACTAGAGAATTTAAAGTGGGAGAGCATGTGCATTTGAAAGTAAATCCCAAGAAGAGCTCATTGAAGTTGAATAGTTGTACAAATCTAGCAACCAGATTATGTGGTCCATTTGAGATATTGGATAGAACAGGGCCATTTGCACACATGGTTGCATTTCCTGCTTCCATGAATGTGCATAATGTATTTCATGTCTCTTTGCTGAAAAAATATGTACATGGTCCTAACCATGTTATTGATTGGAATTTGATCCAGGTGGAGCCAGAAGGAGACTTTTAGGTCCAATCAGTGAGCATATTGGACAAAAAAGTCAAAATGCTCCAAAATCGAGTCCAGAAGGAGACTTTTAGGTCCAATCAGTGAGCATATTGGACAAAAAAGTCAAAATGCTCCAAAATCGAGTCATAGAATTGGTAAAAGTTCATTGGACCTGCTATGGTCCTGAAGATGCTACTTGGGAGAATGAATATGTTATGCGGCCAAAGTACCCACGACCTTTTGAAGAATTTTGAAATTTTGATTTTTGTTTTGTATATGCATCGAGGACAATGCCAAAATAAGGGGGAGGGGAATTAATACCCCAATTTTGAGTCCCCGGGATTAAATAATGTATTTTTTTATTTTATAGAAGGTCAGAGTGCCAAATAATTAAAAGAGGTTGGAGTGCCTAGGAAATGCAATGCTTTGATCATTATTAATAATAAAATACATCATTGGTTGCCAAATGGACAAGGACAAGAGTTACAGGGGGTTATGATTCAACGAGAGAGGGGGGATTAAGAGGCTAAGTCTTTTTGTTATATTTTATTTACCCGTAATTGTTTTAATTGAGAGAAGTGGTTACATGAGCTTCTTGGGGAAGGCCATGTGGTTCTTGATTTCCAAGTAAATATATTAACCCATTTTTGAGTTGTTTGGGGGTTCACTCGTTGTTCATTGTTCATACTCTTCATTATGTTCACTCTCCATTCACTCATTCATTATTCCCCATTCATTCTTGATCTTGGCTTAGGGAGGAAAAACAAATTGTTGGGAGAGAATCCATTGTTGGTTGGCTATAGTGATTGTTAGGGTATTCCAACCATGAATTAATGCATGCATGTCTGAGATGCATTGGCATGTGTTAAGTTTTGTTCATAACTGTGAGTCCCGAGAGTCCTAGTATGGAGATTCTTGATCGGATGCACTGGAGTCCTGGAAGGAGGTGGACAGCTTGAGGGAATGTGTGGAAGAGAAGGGAGTCCATTCTCTTGGGTTGTGTAGGCTGGAGATAAGAGAGCTAGTGTACTTTGGATTGTTGTGTGTTGAAAAACCTGTGAGAGATTGAGTGCTAACTGGTTTGGGAAGTTGAGTGACACTCTGGAACTGTCATTGTGGATTCATAGTCCTGGCTTGGTGGTGACCTATTGTTGAGACTTGGAATGACAATGTCTATGGTTGGGTGGAACGTCCTTGGTTTGCAGCCAGTTGGTGAATGATTTAGTTTAAAATAAGTGTTCTTTGTCATGTGTTTATATGCTTGTATATTTATTTCCGTTGCGTATCAATTATTATCTCTGAGATTCATATTTGTAATATGCATGCTTGTTGGTTATTGTTGTGCGTGGCATGTTTAAACATTATTTTATGATGTAGCATGAATCTATGTTATTGCATGAGTTGTTATTGTGTTTATTTCATGCTTCTCTATTAATTAAATGTTATCAAAATTCATAACCAATTTTGAAGTGAGTTTTGAAGTAGCATGGCCAACCTATGGGTGGATGGGTACGTTACACAAATATGTGAGCCTAGACTTAAATTTAGATTGCATATTCAATTTTCTAATAAAACTTGAATTGCTTAGAGTATATGTATGATTTTATGAATATGTGATGTCAATACCATATAATTAAGAAGATAAATGATCACTAAGCTTTCACTTGGTTTCCCCTTAGCTAATATGTGTGAGGATGGCTTACCCCTTAGCTAATATGTGAGCCTAGACTCAAATTTAAACTACATATTTAGTTTTCTAGTAAAACATGAATTGTTTAAAGTATATGCATGTTTTTGTGAATAGGAAATGTCAAGAGCATATAATTAAGAAGATGAATAATCACTAAACTTTCAGTGACTTTCCCCTTAGCTAATATGTGAGCATAAACTTAAATTTAGATTTCATATTCAATTTTTTAGTTAAACTTGAATTGCTCAAAGTATATGCATGTTTTTGTGAATAGGTAATGTCAATACTATATAATTAAGAAGATTAATAATCGCTAAACTTTCACTTGTTTCCCCTTCACTAATATGGGAGTTGATGACTTTCTCCTTGGATATGTAAGCCCATACTTAAATGTAGATTGCATATGCATATTTAATTTTGTAGTATAACTTGAAATTGCTTAAAGTATATGCATGTTGTTGTAAATAGAAAATGTCAAAACCATATAATTAAGAAGATGAATATAATCACTAAGCTTTCACTTGGTTTCTCCTTAGCTAATATGTGAGTAAATGGCTTCACCCTTAAGTAATATGTGAGCTCATGCTTAAATTTAGACAACATATTCATTTTTTTAGTAAAACTTGAATTACTCAAAATATATGGATGTTTTTATAAATAGGTAATGTCAAAACCATATAATTAAGAAGATGGATAATCACTAAACTTTCATGGGCTTTCCCCTTAGCTGATATGTAATCCTAGAGTTAAATTTAGATTGTGTATTCATTTTTGTAGTGAACTTGAATTGCTCAAAGCACTCTCATGTTTGTGTGAATAGGTAATGTCAAAACCATATAATTAAAACGATAAATAATTACCTAGATTCCATTGGTTTTCCCTTCTAAGCTAACATGTAAGTCTAATATTTAAAAATTTGCATTAGTTATTCCTCAAAGCATATGCATGTTTTTGAGAATAAATATTGTTCAAACCTTATAATTAGGAAGATGAATAATAACTAAGCTTTCCTTCGGTTTCCCCTTACCTAATATGTAAACCTAGACTTAAATTTGACTATATATTCAATTTTGTAGCAAAACTTGAATTGCTCAAAGTATATGGATATTTTTGTAAATAAGTAATGTCAAAACTATATAATTATGGATGTTTTTGTAAATAAGTAATGTCAAAACTATATAATTAAGAAGATGAATAATCACTAAGTTTTTAGTGTTTTTCTACTATTTAGTTAATATGTGTTCATAAAGTTAAATCTAGATTGTATATTCATTTTTGTAGTAAAACTTGAATTGTTGGTAGTATATGCCTATTTGTGTGAATAAGTAAAGAAGTAGGTCTCGTGATTGAGAACATGTGTTAGGTACAAATAGAAAGGGAATAGGGTATGTAATGGGTATATGATTTAATTAATACTTAATTATCCACTAAACTAATATTTGATTTGAATTGCTCAAAGTATATACATATTTGTGTGAATAAATGATGGAGTAGGTCTTATAGTTAAAAACATGTGTTACTTACAAATAGAAAATAAACATGATATGTAATAAGTATATGATTTAGTTAATACTTAATTATCCACTAAACTAATATTTAATTTGAAGTAACACTTTCTTCTTCTTTAACATGTAATAAGTATATGATTTAGTTAATACTTAATTATCCACTAAACAAATATTTGATTTAAAGTAACACTTTCTTTTTTAACATGTAAGTAACAAATAACAAAAATATTTTGATCATTATTATATTTATTTAATATTTTAAATAATATTAATATTGATATTAAAATATTTTTCACATTTATTGTAATTTTTTTTTATTAAACTCTAAAATATATCCTTCACCATAATAATTAAATTTAACATGCTCATTTTCCTATAATTCAACACTAAGCCATGTTGATGCACTAGTACATTTTCTTTTTTAAGTTTGATATTCTTTTTAAATTTAATAAAATATTATTACACTTGTACATTTTCTTTTAAGTGTTTAATAAAATATTATTACATTCTTTTTTTTTTTTCTTAAAGTTTGATAAAATATTATTGCACTTGTACATTTTCTTTTAAGTGCTTAACAAAATATTATTACATTCTTTTTTTTTCCTTAAGTTTGATAAAATATTATTGCACTTGTTCCTTTTCTTTTAAGTGTTTAATAAAATATTATTATATTCTTATTTTTTTTCTTTCAAGTTTATTAAGTAATGAATGTCAATATATGATAAAAAATAATAAAATATATTTTAGAAAGAACAAATTTAAAAAATAATATTTTTTTTCTTTCAAGTTTATTAAGTAATGAATGTCAATATATGATAAAAAAATAATAAAATATATTTTAGAAAGAACAAATTTAAAAAATAATTAATAAATTGATCAAATTCAATTTAATTGAATAAAATATAAAAATATAAGATGGAATGAAGATTTTTTTTTCTTTTAAGTGTTTAATAAAATATTATTACATTTTTTATTTATTTTTTTCAACTTTATTAAGTAATGAATGTTAATATATATATATATGATAAAAAAATAATAAAACATATTTTGGAAAGAACAAATTTAAAAAATAATTAATAAATTGATAAAATTCAATTTAATTAAATAAAATCTCAAAATATAAAAGGGAATGAAGAATTTTTTTTCTTTAATAAAATATTATTACATTTTTTTTTCTTTCAAATTTATTAAGTAATGAATGTCAATATATATGATAAAAAATAATAAAATATATTTTGGGAAAAACAAATTTAAAAATAATTAATAAATTGATAAAATTCAATTTAATTGAATAAAATCTCAAAATATAAGATGAAATGAAGAATTTTTTTAAGACCAAAATCAATTGCTTTGTAAAAGCTTAACATTAAAAAAAAAAAAATGTGATGAAGCCATACAATCATCAAATCTTAAAAATCTCACATAATTATCATATAATCACAAGTTTATCATATGAATTTAGGTCATTAGAAAGTTATTCTAATAATAGAAATAAAAGGCAATCAACAAAGTGTGAATATTAACTTTTCCTCTGGTTTGCTATGCTGATTAGTTTTTAAGATAATGGTGGCTCATGGAATCGCTGGAGTTATGGCATATGTGTAGCCGAGATAGGGTCCAACGACACCCATTTCATGTCAATGAAAACAGCTAGCTCCTGCAGGAGGACAGCTCATGCAGCAGCTGGCCTACTTATAACGTTGCCCAAAGCCCATTGCCATCTGCCACCATTTATATAAATCTGCGTCCCTCCTCATATGTATCACGCGATTCATCCAGCACTTTCATATCCTCCCAGAATCATTTTGTTGCTGTGTTCATGGCGATCAATCGTGCTGCAGGGAAGCTAGTCGGACCAGCCTTTTTTCTCTTGGTCGTACTTGCGGTTCGTATTTGATTCCAAAGAGTATTTCAGTGTTTCGACATGTTGTTTTTCATATCTAAAAAAAAGTCCCTTGATACTGATCACGGGTTTATTAATGTCTGAGATTGCAGGCCTGCATAGATGCTGCAGAGACTAAGCACCCAGTTGAATCCTTCGGAGTAAGTTTAAGTTCAGTTAATTAGTAATGTTATTGTTTGAGTCATTAATCAATTTGCTATAAAGCTTACCTGATCTGTCTGGTTTCTCCAGCTCCAGCTTCAAAGCAATGGAATCTACCGACGGCTGTTCCAGACAATAGACTGCAATTCAGCATGCAAAGTAAGATGCGAGGCTGCCTCACAAAACGATCGGTGTTTAAGAGCTTGCGGTACGTGTTGTGCTCGATGCAAGTGCGTGCCTCCGCGTACAACAGGCAACAAGGACGGCTGCCCCTGCTATGCTAACATGAAAACCCATGGCAATAAGCCTAAATGTCCATAAGTAGGTCTTCACCATTAATATAAAATTAAGCTATCATATGTCTTCGCCATTAATATAAAAAATAAGCTATCATACGCTTCAGGGTATTCTGAACTTAGGCCGGGCTTATGTAAATTTCTCCTGAAGCAGACTATCCAGCGAAATCTTCACTGGTTTTTTGTGGCACTGGACGGTTTATATGCCAATGAATCTTTGTACTGTGCGTAACATGAATGGAAATAGATTTGCCGACTGACTGGAACTATGAGAAACTGTTTACGTAGTCTACTTGGCAAATTTGGAGAATTGAACAAAGATTGAAAAAAAAAAAAAAAAATACTAAAAAAACTAATTAGCAAGGAATAGAATTGAACAGTCTACTGCACTTCTAAAACCTACTTCTAAAACCTAAAACCTCTAAAACCCTTTTAAAAACCTAAAACCTCTAAAACCAGAAACCTAAAACCAGAAATCAGTTAAGGAGGAAGGGTAAAACCATAAAACTTACTTCTAAAACCTAAAACCAGAAATCAAACCTAAAACCAGAAATCAGTTAAGGAGGAAGGGTAAAACCATAAAACTTACTTCTAAAACCTAAAACCAGAAATCAGTTAAGAGGAAGGATTTGCATTTCAAGAGATAGATTTGATCCTAAAACCAGAAATCAGTTAAGGAGGAAGGATTTGCATCTCAAGAGATAGATTTGATCCTAAAACCAGAAATCAGTTAAGGAGGAAGGATTTGCATCTCAAGAGATAGATTTGATCCGTCTTGACGCTTAGTAGAACTTCTAAAACTAGTTAAGAAGGAGGAAGGGTTTGCATCTCAAGAGATAGATTCGATCCCTCTTGACTCTTAGTAGAACTTCTAAAACTAGCTAAGAAGGGAGGGTTTGCACCTCAAGAGATTTGATCCCTCTTGACGCTTAGTAGAACCAAAGTTAAAATGGATCTATGTTGATTCTATCCAAAACAATGAATAGCAAGGAATAGAATTGAATAAGTGTATTGCACTTCAAAAACTAATTAAGGAGGAAGGGTTTACACCTCAAGAGATTTGATCCCTCTCCAACTAGTTAAGGAGGAAGGGTTTACACCTCAAGAGATTTGATCCCTCTCCACCCTTAGTAGAACCAAAGTTAAAATAAATCTATGTTTATTCTATCCCAAACAATGATTAGCAAGGAATAGAATTGAATAGTCTACTACACTTCTAAAACCAGTTAAAACCAGTTAAGGAGGAAGGGTTTGCACATCAAGAGATTTGATCCCTCTCAGCCCTTAGTAGAACCAAAGTTAAAATGGATCTATCTTGATTCTATCCCAAACAATACACTTATAAAAAGAGTTAAGGAGGAAAATCCCAAACAATACACTTATAAAAAGAATTAAGGAGGAAAAGTTTGCATCTCTAGAGATTTGATCCTTCTCGACACTTAATAAAACCATAAAATAAATTAGGAGGAAAAATTTACATCTCAAAATATTTTATCCTTATAAAAGTTTAGATTTTATCCTTATAAAAACTTAGTAGAACCAAAATTAAAATAAATCTATGATAATTCTATCCCAAACAATACATGTTAAGGAGAATATAACCATTATTAAATAAAATTAATCCCTTCAATGATTCTATCCCAAACAATGCATGGAACCAGACCCGTGTTCAATAAAATTAATCCCCTTCAGCAGTCATGTCTGCCTCGTACTGAATGCCACTTTAAAGCTTCACTGACATCGGTGTGAAGAAACCAACGTTGCATTATTGTGTTACTTATACGAACGAAAATTACGACAACTATGAATGTGTCGACTTAATGTGCAGTAAGTGGCAGTAATTCCTGTAATTCCATGTCCGGACATGAATGTAATACCATATCACCATTCTGATCTGGATTGGATATGTTATTCACGGGGTTACACACGCTTTTATATCATAATATCATTTGGTGAGGGTGAACGAACAATAATCAGCCTGCTGTAGAAAATAATCAGTTTATATCATAATATTATTTCTAAGCTGAACAATAATCAGTTTGTTCAATAATCAGCTTGTTGTGGTGAATAATAAGTAGTCTGCTATGCAGCATTTAATGCAGTTGTTGTATGCAGCATTTAATGCAGTTGTTGTAGGTGGTATATATATAATTGGATATATTAATATTATTAGATGATGTATATACTAAAGGTGTATAAAAAGTTGGTTATTGCTACTCTTATGTCAACTTGACAAGTAATATATACATAGTTGAATATAATGTTTTCATTTATATTCTTCAAGTTTAAGGGTTTTTTTAAGAATTTTGTTAATACTCTAATTTATTATGTTTTTTAATATGTGATTTTTTTTGTTACTAGTTAACAAATATGAAAACTAAAAACTAATAATGATGAGATCATATCTATTACCATATTTCAAACTATGTACATGTCCTTCATAAGTAAACACTCTTCAAAATATTATTATTAAGTAGTGCCTAAAGGTATGAACTTTGTTTTCCTAATAAACCATTGGAATGCTCTTGATAAGATTTGTGATACAAAAATTCTTTTTGATTTCATTTTCTATTATGTAAATTTAAAATATGTTGAGAAATGCCTATGAATTGTCAAAATAAGTTGGTTTTATTTTGGGTTATGTGAGTTTATTTTTTAAGATAAGTTGGTTTTATTTGAGTATGATGTTTTTGTATTTGGGATTTAATGTTAATTTTGTAAATTGAGTCACGAGTTGTGTTTTCTTAATCTTTTTTGCTTTTTTAATTAATGGATCAACTTTAGCATTTTTTCCATGAAGGAAAAATTTATGACCTTAATTCATATCTAAAATGAGAAACAAATCTTACAAATTGAACTTGCATGTTTTTATTTTTGGTTGGAAGAATTTTGATTATTAAATCAGTGCTCCATTACAACTCAAAGCAAATTGAAAATTAAATGTAATATATAATGTTAATATATTAAGAAATACATTAAACAAAAAAATATATTTGGAGATAGATTAAATATGTCAATAAAATGTAAATATTGAATGGAAAATTTATATATTTTATTGAATTTATCAACATAACGAATAAATAAAAATATTAAAACATTATTTTAGAAAAATATAATTAAAATATTAAAATAAAGTTTGAAAATTTAAATTTTATTATAATTCTTCATTTCCATTTCATAAAACAAATGAATGTAAATAAAAACACTCTATTTTATATATGTATATATGCATATGATATAATATAATTTTATATTGTATGATATTATTTAAAAAGTTGTGTAGTTAGAAAGACATTTAAGTGATTGAGCATCCGAGTTATGCATTTATTTGTGTTATTATTTGAGTTTTGATTAATGAATTGATTTATCTTAAAAAAAAATGTATTTGAAATAAAAAATCATTTTTATTATGTTGATTATTTAGTCAACTATATATAACTATGAATTTGTCAAATTATATTTTAGATATTACAAACTATAATCATAATCATAGTTTATAATTATATTCTATTTAAGGTAGGGAATAAAAATTATACCATAAATAATTTTAAAAAGGGACAATGGCACTTCATAAATGGATGATATTTCTATAATTATATTATGGAAAAAAATAATTGGATAAACAATGTCTACAATTACATTATGAAATATATCTTCAATCTTGTGAAATATTTCAATTATATTTTGGAGTATATTTTAAATCTTGTAAGTATATATGTATATATTTTTTGGATGTAACATAATAATAAATACATATGTATATGTACATAAATTAATTGGAATATACATGAGTTTGGTTGAATGGATAATATGATACATGTCTTCAATTTTAATTTATTTTATTTATAAAAGTTTATATTAAGTTTTATTATAATTATAAATTAATAAAATAATAAATTGTCTCACTACACGACTATAAGGTGATATTTTAAAAAAACTTTTATTAAATTTTTTATAATTATGACCTACCAATATGAAAATAAATTTTATAATTTGAACAAACATTTATTATAACTCTCTTATACATATATAAATATTTTAATATTCCAAAATACCATAAAAACAACAAACAAAAAAAACCACACAAGCTGCCCTAAACACTAAACTTTGGATTCGAAAAAAATAAAAGAGCCACAGAAGCTCCACTAAACCTTCAATTCGAAAAGTATGCATATAGCCATGTTTAAATGAAGCTTGTAAGAAAGGAAATATGTCAAAGGGATAGCTATTTATGGAATTATAAGTTGAATATATATATTTTTGAAAAGCATAGTATTAAAAAATTTAATAATATGTGGAAAATAAATGGATGCATGGGAAAGAAGCAACCCATGCACAATTGTGGGTGGAAGAGATGGGACATGTTTTCGGGAGTTGGGCCTTATGGATCCTAATATATTAAAGGGCTTGTCTCTACTCATCATCTCTTAGAGTCAATGAGCCACTTAAGAGCACGTTGATTAAATGCATGTAATGTGTTAGTTCTTAAGGTTCCACGTGATAACTATTGTGACAAATAGAGATGAGTAAACATGCAAAACACTTATGAACACCTATTTAGTATAATTTTTTAGTAGCAATTTTTTTGATAAGGATGGGAACATCATTATGGATGAGAATGTAAATAGACATAATGCTCTCACTCTCTTCTTTTTCCAAAGGATACATTTATTGTTCTATAGTATATATTTGAATTTCTTCTTAATCAAAGTCTTAAATCTAAAAAAACAGCATAAAGAATTTTTATCACTATCTAAGATCTTATATGTAATTTGTTTTTAGATCTTTCTAGTTGTGTTGTGTGTTGTAGTATTCGTTTTCATATGCTCCTTTTGAGTTATTGGGAGCAAAATAAAACAAAAGCAAAATATGATGAATGATGATGATGATGATGATGGTGATGATGATGATGATGATGATGATGATGATGATGATGATGATGATGATGATGATGATGATGATGATGATGATGATGATGATGATGATGATGATGATGANTGGGAGCAAAATAAAACAAAAGCAAAATATGATGAATGATGATGATGATGATGATGGTGATGATGATGATGATGATGATGATGATGATGATGATGATGATGATGATGATGATGATGATGATGATGATGAACGTCCACAAAGACCGAATTGGTCTATCAAACCTTAAGAGGGTAAGTGATTACTTGCGATTCTTTAGAAAAAAAATTATGTGCTCGAAAAGCATTAAGAGAAGCTTTCCAAGATTGGTCAAAACTCTTTGCCCATTCTCTTCAACAATGTTGAAGTGATCATAAGACTTAACAACAATGATCACGGGACTTAACAAAAAACATAATTTTGGTTGTGTTTACCTTGGACAGGCACACTATGAAATCCAATCAGTTGCTTTCGTGGTTTGCAATAACCATCCATTTTATCATGGTTCAACATAAATATGAAGATATGGATTTTAAATTCCTACCAGAAGTAATCTTTAATCTCAAATGAACTTTTCCTTTGTTCTCAAGGACTTCAACATATTCCATTCTCACCTTTAGAGCAATCCTCCTGATGGAAGCTAAAAAAAAACTTATAAGAGTATGTTAAGAAACTTGATCCCTAACCAAACTCCAACACTTTATTCCTTGTGTAAAATATGTATGTTCAACCTGGATAACTTATATGTTGATTGGAACAATGTGATAGGTAGTCTCCCACATGGACATCATTATTATCTTCACAAAGTCATGAGGATACCATGTATGTTCAACCTGGATAACTTATATGTTGATTGGAACAATGTGATAGGTAGTCTCCCACATGGACATCATTATTATCTTCACAAAGTCATGAGGATACCATATTATAGGCAAATCTCCCATTGTAAGAACATACATTTCATTCAAATACTTCATTTTTCTTATTATTATTATTATTATTATTATTATTATTATTATTATTATTTCTTTAATCAAAATAAATCTCACTCACAAAATGATAACAACAAAAAAACACATGGACAATGGAAAAGAAGTAGGGGAGCTCTCATGCTTTGCTCCTCCATATCATCGTAGTAGAATTCAAATTACACAAATTTTGTGAACTCATCTTTGAGACTAAATTTTTTTTTTTTGTAAATAAAAAGGGGTGGGGCCTGTTATATTACTTTAACCGAAATACAATAGTTGTTTGGGATGCCAGTTGTCCCGCCTGAATAGGAAACCGGGACAACTAGGCATCCCTTACCATGTGTCACCCTAGTCACCAAAATAACCAAATTCTTCATGCAACGTCTTGCCCGAAGGAAACCAGGACTTACAGTCTTGAAAATGTAACTGAGTATCATAAGCTAAAGCTAAGAAAACTGTAAACTAGATGGCCTAAAGCTTAACGGATAGCAAAACGAAAGCCAGTTCTGAACATCCATTGACCTGTTAGCCTGCGCACTTGTGTTGGTCCTCTGTCTACTTCCATCCTGCTGGGAATGCATATGCACGCGCGCAAGTTGGGCATTGTCGCTTCGGAAGGGTTCTGGAGTGAGTCGCGAAAAGCATATCAAGTCTCTGGTCGATCCTCGCCAGTCGAAAGATCTGGTCGTCCAGCAGGCTTCTCATCTCAAAAATGAGGTTGAGGCACCCCCAGTCGGTTGAGAACGGCTGCTCCTGGCTATGGCTGTCGCTTAAATCCTGGTCGTGCACCTGTTGTTTATCCCACGTCACCTCCCTCAGTGGTTCAGGGGGTAACTCCTCTACTATGTAGCAGGTGGGGTAGGGCGCTTCGGTGCAAGTGGCGTTGGGAGTTGTCGGATTGCCTGCAAACGAAGGCCTTCTATCTTGACCAAAATCCGAAGGCGGGTTCCAATTCTCAGGCACTGTGAACAGCAAGTGCTCGGGGATGCTTTCCACTCCCCCTTCCGGAATCTCTTCGTCCGCATACGTCATGGGTGGCGTTCGTGGCTTCTCTCTTCTCCGTCGGGTTGTCGCTGCTAAAGCTATTTCAAACTTCTGTTTCCGTTGTCGCTGAGATTCCGCAGAGTACCATGCCGCTCCCCTCCGTGGTTTCCCTCGCACTCTGGGCATGGTGGAGGTCTGGTGGGAGGCCAGAGTGCTTCCCCGAAAGGTCGCTCGGCTCCCAAGCGCGAACAAAATCACTGGATACGTCCCCTGCGCCTGCGAATTGACGTAGAAACGACGACGAGTTTGCAATTCCACTGGAGCAAAGGCTGCCCAGAGCGACTAGTTATTTGCACTAACAACCCGGGCAATGAGAATTATTGCGAGCTGAACCGCCATAGCCTTAATGGCTGGCTGGATAATGCGCTCCTGGCTGGTACTTCTCCCTCGAGCGAGAAGCCTCGTCGGGTAAATGCATCTGCGTTTGTACATGGCGAGTTAAATTGTGAGGGGACGTTGGCCGGTAGATGCTTTAATGTTGTGTCCCGGCTGGCTCCCGCGTGGCATCCATTCGCTACGTGTCACCCCATCCGGGGCCTGAGACTAAAATTTAATAAACAAAATAAATTTGAAAAATATCAACAAATCAAGTAGCACATTCCATCTTTGTTCATTGTAATTAGGGAAAAAACAATGTGATTTTATAAATATAGAAAAAAAACCTTGATTATTTGCACATTTTTCTTCATATTTTCTTATAAATTGTTGCAATCACATTAAAACATCCACATATAGACTTTTTTTCCATTGCTACAATTCATTATTTATTGTAAACAAGAACTTGACTTTGAATTTAGATTTCATATCCAATTAATTGCTTAGAATGTTTGAATAGCCCACCTTTTCCATACATTGTATCTACAAGGACAAGAAACATAATATATTTTATGGATAATAATTGTTATATACATGAATTTAAATAAATCTTAATGTTATTAGAAAAACAATCAATAACATTACATGTAAACATAGTAAACAAAAATCATAAACCAAATTAAAAACAATAATGAATAACCATTAGTAATTAGAAAAATTCAAATGAAGAACTTCATAAGGAGAAAGGTGCCATATGAAACTGGTCAAAGACATGGTAGTTTTTAGAGAAAGTCAAAGGGAGAACTTCATAAGGAGAATGGTGTCATATGAAACTGGTCAAGGACATGGTAGTTGTTAAAGAGGACACATCAAATTTTAGCCTTTATCAAGACTTGCTACACTCCCATGCTTGAAGTGTTTTTTACTTGCTATGAAGATGAAGCGGGAGATCCATCAATCTCTAGTTTCTTAGGAAAATAAAGATTGCGAATAGAGAAGACCCAAGACAAAAATCCATGGTTAACTCTAAAAAGATCTAATGGATTGATGAAAGATGTTGGCCAAAATTGAGGAACATGTCATCATCACTCAGAATGGCATCTTTAGAAATAGTGAAACTGTCACCAATGTAGAGGGAAAAGGGAATTGACAACTCAAATTTTTGTTTGAAGATCCAATGTCAAAAGCAACAATCCATCTATTTGGCTAATTAAAGGTTAGGTATTGAAAACATGTCAATGATGAAAAATATTGCATCCATTTGTATGACAAGGTAGTGCCACTATGTCTACGATGAAGAATATTACATGCATTTGTATGACAAGGTAGTATAATTAAAGACAACGACACCCAACCATGTGTCAAGCATGGTTGGTCACAATTGTAAGTAGTCAATGCATATGTATGAAAGGCAAGTGGAAAACATGGCTGCAAGAAAAATATAATTAACTAAGAAAGCAATGAAATGGATAAAATTTGAGTCTAGTGCAAACTCAGTTAATCTCATAATGATGGCATGTTGTGATTATATATAAAACAACTTTATATAATTGGAATTGTGTTTCAACTTGAGTACCTAATAGTATTTATTATTTAAAAAATCCCATGAAAAAAATAAATTGACATACAAATCTTCTCCATGATAGAATAACACACTACCCTCATTATTACAATATCTTCTTCAAGCAAATATTGTAGGTGAGAGTTGGGAACTGATACTAAATATCTTAAAGCAACAATTATTTTTAGGTTGAACATGTAAAGATGGAATATGTTTATGGGTGTACGAATTATTCATATTTATGGAATGATGTGCACGACGTAATTAGTTGTTAATATTGTGACTATATTAATATATTCTCAACACAAATAAAAGTAGATCCAATTCTTCTATTCACTTTGCCTTGACATTTATGAATCTGCCTCAAGGTGCTTAGTGCTTGCCAATGTTCAACTCCTCCACTTCCATGATTGTTCCTTGTACAACAGTGCTATGTGTCTACTGCCTTGCATCTTGTTGCAATCACCAAAAAAGTTGAGCTTGATCACACTATAGAGGTTGTTGGGTTTCTTGGTTTTGAGACATATGGAGGATGTGCCACTCCCTTGTATCATGTTGCAAGAAGCACACAAGTTTAGCTTGATCGTGCACTATAGAGGTTGTTGGGTTTTTAGGTTTTGAGGTATTTTAAGGATTTTCCAGGTCCATTGATGATGAAAATCATACAAGTGTATTCGATGACATGCATCAACAACCTTGATAAGTTGTCTTTGGTGAATTCTCGCTATATACATGTCATCATTTCTTATAGATTTTTCTTGTTTGATTATGATGTGTGTGTGTGTGTGTGTGTGTGTGTGTGTGTGTGTGTGTGTGTGTGTGTGTGTGTGTGTGTGTGTGATGGGAGGAAATCAAGAAAGACCTTGAATCTTTGATTGGAAAATGCATTATAGCATCATATTCAAAGTAGCTTAGGGGTTTATTTAACCTCACATCATTCTTTGATATATTAAGGTTGGAAATATTTTTCCAGATGAAAACTTTAATCTCAAAATTCCATAAATAGACATGGAAACATGGCAATTTTCATACAATAGGTATGTCATTTTCAATCATATATCATTAAATTTCTAACAAGAAAATTTCAATTGAAAAAACGAGTGTTGCCACCTGATATTATTCAACCAAGAGACCATAATCTCACTTAAAACTTTTGAATTATTCACCCTTTTTTGTTAGTTATGTCACAATTTCATTTAAATATTACCTTAATTTAGTTGAACAAACTAGACTTTTAAGTATTTTAGATGGATGGTGATTGTGGTTATACCCATTTCATTGCTAATCATTAGACCCACATGACTAACCTAATTTTAATTTCCTTCACAATTGTTTTTAACACATGATCCAAGAGAGAGCGAGAAGACGTTTGTACAAGTGATTCCATTTCAAAAACACAAAACTCATAGGATGGCGAGCTCTCTAGTATGCTCTCATTATGTATGATCTGAATACCAACAAAACAAAATTAATTTTCTATATGTACAAGAAATGGGAGGTAGTTCAAATGAAAAGATGCTACAAGCAAAGAAAATTGATTAGAGGAAATATGAAAGTTGTCTTGGGGTGTTTTGTTTCTACATTTTGTTGCGTTCAATGGGTAAAGAATCACAACAATAGAATCATAGTTGGAGAGTTGGACAATGACAATGCATTTGCAGAGAGGTGCTTGATTAATATGGTCAAAGGCTACTGGTTTCTCTAACAAATTTAGGGCTTCCATCTTCATTATTAGCACAAATACTTTATTTTACACAAATCCTATTATTTTTAGCTTCCTTCTACAATAATTTTCTCTTTCACACACTTACATCCTAGTACTACAAATTTAAATATAGGCTTGGCTTGATGTCCATTGCGTTCTTGGTGCGCTAGTTGTCAAAATGATAAAATATTAACATGTTGAAATAATTAGTATTGTTTTATTGAAGTTTGATAACCTATATGTTGAGGGAGCACTCTATTCATGTTGCATTCCTCTCGCAATGAATCCATTCACGTAACAATTTATTTTTCAGTCAATCTGGAACACTGATTGATTTTTTGAGCATCTGGTCGATTCAAAATTGGGAAAAACACTAAGGAACAAGATTTTGAAATGCATGGGACTATAATCATGCGAAACTTAGTCTATCCCTAGAAATCTAGCCAGATTTAGCTCCATTTTTTACCAGAAAAGTGAATATGTTTGTTACAAGTTTAGCCAATTTCATATGGTGAACAGAGGATTGATTTTTTTTTTTCATTTTTGAAGGCAATTGCAAATGAAAACCATACACATAATGAAATTGTCTATGGAAAATTGTGGTTACTTAATATAAAGCTACAATGAAATAATGCATTATTAATCATTATTAATAATAGCATAGATGTGTTTAAGCTTTAAACAAATAAAATAATTAGTGGAGTAGGTAGAGAGGCCACTCTACTTCCCCTCACAATGCCACTATGTAGTAGTCTAACTGTTCTACATTTTTTCCCTTTTTCAGTAATGTTTTTTATTTAATTTTGCTTAAAATTTGGTGATTGTGATTTCGTGTAGATTTATGTCGTTGAATTCTGACCAAAAAGGAAAAAACGTAAAACAGTTAAACAACACCTTGTCACTATTATCTGTGAATTTCATTCTAGGTTTCATGGTATCCCTTTCACTTTTCATCCTCTGACCATTCATCCCCGTAATATCTTTCCTTGGTAGCATGTTCAGCCTTGGAGGCTAGATAGAGCATTCCTTCGCACTGTGGAAAGTAGATGAGGTCGATCGACAATGTGCAAACAATGATCATGATACTCGTTAAGCTAAGTCTAGTCTATGTCGAGTATTTGGAACTGGTGAAAAAACAACAGCTATGTTAGAACTGCGCCTCCCATTCTAGAGATTATACCTAAATCTTTGCACTCACCAATGTCAAAAAAATTAAATGTCAATTACAAACAAAACACTCACTTGGAAAAGCAAGTGTCAAAGAAAATAGTTAAATCAAAGGCCTTGAACTTAAATCCAACACATAGTTACAGGTCATTTGATGCACAATCGTTTAAGCTCCCAATAGTCCAAACACACAATCAAGTTAAGGATGGTTAGTTTCACCATTTTTTTTACTTTGCACATAAAATTCCAAAATTCACCAGAAAATGATTAAATGATTTAGTGTACACCACGGATAATTTTAACGATGGAAATTTATCTCAAAATGTAGAAACCTTAACCCCCGGATGTAGAAAAATCGGTAATGAAGTGTACTCTTAAGGCACTACGTTATGTGAAGTCACCGGTTCGAAACCTTGGACTAGCCTTATGTGTCACGTGAGGAGCGATTAGTTGTTGATTCCACGAGTCAAAAAAATGTACAAACATTATCCTTAATATGCAAATTGTAAAGTAAAATAATTTATCCTATATAATTTAGACGATAAAATTCGAAATTGAGAAATCTTTTTTTGAGATAAGAAAAAACATGAAAAATTAATTCATGGAGAAATTTAACCCTTAAAATTTTCCTCCTTCACAAAATATGGATAAGATAATCATTGCAAGGGAGGGAGAGAAAATTTGATTACCTCAACCAAATACATAAAACCCCACCACAATTATACACGACCTACAGATTACATAGTCGCCCTCTCATGCCAAATTTATGTCCAACAACACTCCCCATGTGGATGAGGGACGATGTTTTCCGGGCCGAAACTGGTCGGAATAAATTTGATTCGCAAAGATTGAAATGGATCGTGTCGTGAGCACCAATAAACAAAGAAGAGCAACAATGATCCATATTAATCCCCTCGTTAGTGAAGCATGAAGAGGATAAAATTTAATTTGAAATGATTCACTGTAATTAAATTATGGAGTTGAATTTGAGGAAGTTATTCTTAAAAATATTGGTGAAACAATGATTTTATATCAATTTAATGGAGTTGAATTTGAGGAAGTTATTCTTAAAAATATGGGTGAAACAATGATTTTATATCAATTTACCTTTAGCGTTTAGTCTTTTCAAATAGTAAAAAAAATTTAATAAATTTTTTAAAATTAAAATTAAAAAAAATATTTTATTAATAAATTAATAATTAAAATACAAACTCATTAATTTATAACTATAATAATTATATTAAGAATATTTCAAAACATTAACAAAGAGTTATTACATATTTAAGTAAAAAAATTGTTAAGTAAAAACATTATCAAAATTGTTAATATGCATTTTTGTAATTCTCCCTATGTTTATATAAATCCAAAAAAAATCTAAAAAAATATTTTATAATTTTCTATAAAATAGTATTGAAAGTTTAAATTTACAACCTTAAAAAACAAAATCATCGTCAAGAAGTCATCTTTAACTTTGTCGGGCCCTCTTTGTGAAGAGTTGCGTAGTTACCATTCGAGAGGTCTTGTTTGAGGATGAGCACACAGAGTCCCATGAAGATGTGGACGAAACCATGTAGGAAGAATGCAGTGCGCCAAGTTGTGAAGGGCATCGAATTGAATATCTTATGGATCAAATCATAGATGAGGGGCATTATCAATCATGTTACCCCTCTTCCCATATTTCCCCAACCTCCTACCATCCCATTTTCCATTCCCATAATCTTGTTATTAAACATAGACCTCATCTAAAATCAACATGAAACAAATGTTATCAACGAGAAGCCAATGAAAAAATGAACCAGAATAAACTCTATTGTGGTGAAAACAATGACCATGCAGAAAATGACAATAGCAATGAGAATTATCACGAAGGCATAGCCATAACGAGGGCCTACCAGGTCGCATAGGGCTCCCATCACGAGCCTAGAAAATATGACACCCTCTTACTTTTTGATGTTCAAAAAGACTTCGTGGAAAACCTTTTGAAACTGGGAAATTGTGTTCTATTTGAATATTCTCAGAGAATTTGCAATGGCTTGACAACATGTTCTATAGGCCCATCTGAAAACGATACAAATTTTGGAAGAATAGTAGTTTACATGATTATTAGCAACGAATATATCTGGCTTTTCAGATAGCTCTAGTTTTATGAAATTTAATGAAGACATGGATATGAAGGCACAATTGAGTCATCATTTCATCGATTCTTCTTAGGCCCCCACTAAGACCACTTCCCATAAATGCTCTCTACATGTTTCCTCTTATCTGATCCTGCTAAAACCTTGTTGTAGCATTTGGATGAAGGGTGAACGCTGAAGGCAGGAACAAGGGAACTGATGCGACAAAGGAAAAATAGGAGCTGAGAGGTCAGCCGCAATGGAAGGATTGTTGAGATGGCCTTGAGGGATGTCAAGGAAAATAGATGGACTGGAAAGGGGATGGAAAGGTTTATATGCACAGGCAGAAAATGACACATGGCAAACTAGTAGGGACATGTGGTTAGTTGCAAGTGGGTATCGACAAACGACAAAGGGCGGAGGGGAATCATCCCCTTAAGAGAACACCTTCAACATAATTACAAAATCTAAATCATATAAAATTTAGACTTCAAAACATAACCCTTTTACCCATCTACTATTATGTTTGGACCTTTAAGAAAAGCCAAAAAAGATAAACAAAATTAACAAGGATTGCAAGGCCATTACACATTATAGTTTATTTCCTTTCGTTCAAATTTTATAATTGTTATAGCATCTATTGACACCTCCATGTCCTAGATGCCCAATTGGCCACCATACTCATCACTTGTTGACTTTTCTCACTCTAAATATTGCTTAAATAACCTCCTCGGAAATCCACATGCTCTTCTTCCTCACAAAAGGAGCATGTACACACCCTTTCTGCTTACAAAAGGAGTGTGTATCTCAAAAAGTGGACAAAAAAATATAAAATTCTTGAAAAATATGTGCTCCTAAGTGGGGTTTACGAAGTCTGTACACTTGTACCCTATGTTGATGTAATGTCCCCCAATTTAACCAAGGAACATTACTATGCGGAATACACATAAAATTGAAATTTTTCTTGCTAATTTTTCTTGTAGCTTGCCAACTACAATTTATGCACAGATTTAACTATATTCTAATGCCCATAAATAAATGCATCTACAACATTATAAATGCATATGAATGCAATTAATAAATCATTTACAATAGCACATAAAACCATTCTCATTCATAGAGTAAAATGCACAACCATGAACTCATAAGATAACTTAGAAAAATAGATAAACACTTATTTTATTTTTTTAATTTGTGTAACCAACTACTTGGGAAGGATGTTCCACCCAACCATAGACTTGTTGTTCCATATCTCAACAGTAAGTCACTCCCAAGTTGTGGCTAGGAATCCACAAAAGAAGGGTGTCTCTCATAGTCCCCTTCCGACTCAATATCTCACAACCCACTAGTATTCTCTACAACTATCCCAAATTTCCTCCAACTCTCTTCATCTTCACCTACCCAACTCAAGGAATGAGAACCTAATCATTGCATACCTGTCATAAGATGGGTGTGAGAGTCACATCGCATAGTTATTCGAGAGCATGGGGATGAAGTACAATCAACATTGGGTAGAGTGTGCAGTCAATTGTCTTGGGAAAATAGAGAAAATTCGTATGCAGAGAATAGGCAGTTTTTCGGATTCAATTTTTGGATGAACAACACGCAGAGAGCAGGAAAAAGAGCACCAAAGCTAGAGCAAGAAGGTTGGGAAAATTCAGGGCATGTTGGAGCATTTTGGAGCTGGAAATTGAAAAGTCGGGTTGTCGGGCTTGAAGAGTGAAATCCTGAGTGAGTTGCACTATAACAACAAGTGTTTGTTGTTGTTTTTTTGGCAATGAGTTTCCCTTGAGTTCCTATCATACATATTCTTGGTTATCTGTGCCAGAGAGATTCTTGGTTAATGTGCCAGAAAGACCCTGATAAGTGAATGGGACACCCAATGGGAAGAGAGTAGTGAAGGGGTACATTCCTTGGGTTTGGTAGGTCAAGAGGAAGAGAGCTAGAGGAAATTTGGGATAGTTGTAGGAGAATACCAGTGGGTTATGAGATATTAAGTTGTGAGGGGACTAGGAGAGGAACCCTTGTTTTGTGAATTCCTAGCTCCAACTTGGGGGTGACTTGTTGTTGAGATCTGGAACAATAAGTCTATGGTTGGGTGGAACATCCTTCCCAAGCAGTTGGTTGCACAAACTTTATTTTAAAGATAAGTGTTTATCTATTTTTCCAATTTATCTTATGAGTTCATGGCTGTGCCTTTTACTCTGTGAATGAGAATGGTCTTGTATGATATTGTAAATGATTTATTAACTACATTCATGTGCATTTATAATGTTGTAGTTGCATTTATTTATGGGCATTAGAATCTAGTTAAGTCTGTGCATAAATTGTAGTTGGTAAGCTACAGGAAAATAATTAGCGAGAAAAATTTTGATTTTATGTGTAGTAATGTTCCTTAGTTAAGCTGGGGGGACGTTACAGTTGAGGTGAGAAATGGTAAAGTCCTCACTCAAGCATTTTTGAATCTCAATAGGCTAGATGAGATAGGCATGAATGTTACCATGGGCTTATAGCTTATTCAAAAATATCAATCAACCCTTAAGAAACAAGTTCTTGGGCCTAATGTTATTATTAAAATGATATGCTTTGTTGAAAGTATAAAAAAGTGTTTGTGACTAAAACTTATAAGAATTTAAATGAATAAATACAAGAATACATACATCTGAAAACCAGTAAACCACAAGTCTCAAATTGAGAAGAAACCATAAATGATTTTATTAACGACTTTTTCTGAGTTACAACCAAGTTTCTCTTTACAAACCCCTACAAGGGTTTGGACCATAATCAAACTTAGAAGTTTATGATGTAATTTTGAATCATACAAAGACAATTGGTGTATGAAATAAAAATACCAAGACTAAAATAAATTGGATCAATCCAAGCTACAAGGTCATCATAGTCTTGACTCTGCAAAATAGCCTTAATACACTCTGAAAGTGAATTCATAAATTCTAATCAAACTTTAAACAGTCTACCAAGATAAATGAATGGCCTTCTAAAACATATCAAAAGTTTATGCTTCCTAGTCATTTCTTCTTTGCCACCTTTAAACTAAACCTTCTATCAACAAGAGGACTTAGCTCTCATGAACTCATAAAATGAAAGAGTAAATATCATAAATTGCACTTGAAACAAGAGAAAACCTTATCAAAAGTATCTCTCTCTAATTTCGCATATCTTTCTTTGTCCTTGATTTCTTCCTTTTATTCTCCAAAAGATAGTTTTCAAGTGGTTCAACTACCTTTTGTTACTAAAGTTAAATAACTTTAGTTAATAATAGGATAACTTATTTATGATAAGGATAAATAATAATATATAACAATTAATAGGTGGGGCCCCTATATGTTTTTAGTTGCTTTATTTTCAATATTCTCTTGTTCCTCCATAATTTACTCACATATCATGCACACACCATCATATATATATATATATAAAGTGATCATGCTATAATTATAAACACTTGTATCTCGTGAAATACTTTAAAAGGCGTGATATAAGTTTCTCAAAAATAATAATTATGTCAGTTGTCCAACAATATGCGCCTCTATGTCAAATTGATGTCATAAGGAAAATAAAATAAAGTCCAAAATAATATTTCATGTTTGAAGCATACTCTCTATGTCTGCTTCCCTGTGACAATGCTACCCTTTGCTTGATTAAATCTGCATCAACAAATTTTTTCTCTTCACCCTTTGGTATCTCTGGGTGCATATCATTAAATGTGATTTTCCTTACACCATCATCAAGTTTGAGAGGTAGGGACTTGATGGTGTATGAGGATGTCTCTGACGATTTTGAACTAACACAAATGGCAGGTCGCTTCCCTTTACCTGGCTCTGGTTCAATAGCTACGGCTTTGTAATTATTTGGGAGCTGAATAGAACGTACATGTGAGGCAATTGAAGCAAAAAGACTGAATTGGAATTAAAGCAGGAGGAGAAGGGAGTGGTAGTGACATGGTAGGCCAATGACCAACACCAGAGGGAGGGTTAATCGACATATTATTCCAGCCATGATTAACTAGGGGCTCATGAGGTTTCATATGGGTTTGTTCAGGGATGTCTACAATACTTGGGTGAGGTTGAAGAGGAGGCTTGACTGGTGGCTGAGGGGGCTGGAAGGCTAGGTAACCCGCGAGGTTTAAATAACCAATTTGGACTAGCTGGTTAAATTCCTCGGAATTTGCATCAAAATGGATGGAAAAACATCATCCTTTTATTTCTATCTCTCTGCCCAAATGCATTGGACCCTCTGCTTCTATTTCCCCTATTTCCCCTATTTCTGGAATGGTTGTTACCTCTACTGAAGAAACTCATCTAAATATTCACCAATGATCAAATTAGTATACACAAATCACAATGAAAAGGAGTTGGAGTCCTGTGAAATATCCCTGATCCAGCTAATCTAGATATTTACTATTGATCTAGTATTTTGTCTCACAGATCTGATACTCTGGGGGTTTTTGGATGCGTTTTATCTTCATATCTAATACTCTAGGGGTTTCTAGATGCGTTTTAGTTATGTGCTTGAGATGTTTTGTCATTGTTGCATGTGCATGTTATACATTATGGTTTAAACAGTATATATATGATGCATGCAAAAATAAGGAACAGCAACTGCCCAATAATATGTATTATGAGATTTAAGCAAGGAAATACAATGAAATACTGGAAATATAGAAAATAGTCATCAGTGAGATATCATGGATCGTCACTGGAATACAAGCAAATAACATAAAATACATGTGACCAGAAGATGAAGGCAGATCTGATGCATGCATGGATAGATTGGCAAAATCGACAGTTCTGGTGAAACACGGTAATCGCTACAAACTGGAAAACTCGTCTGGAAGGCTAAAACCATCGGAATGAGCTGGAAACTATCTCATTAGAGGCACCCTGGCCTCTAGACCGACCCTGTTGACTGTCGTATGGAATATTTTTCCCTTAAGGCTCTGGATCTCACCCCCTCTGGTCTGCGCACCTCCTGGACTCTCTGAATGCGCCCAAATGATTTCCCCAATGGAATCGGCTGCTATATGACTCAAAATGATCGCCCTGGCTAATGTTGAACTGGGTCAGAGGGGTTTCCTCAGATCTGATCTAATACTCCGTCTATAACCCCAAATGTCTTTCCACAAGAGTTGCACCCTAGATGGCTGAATGTTGCGCCCGGAAAGATTCCACCATCAAAATCTAATGGGAGGTGGCTCAATCTATGCGCCATGGCTGGATCACAACTAGGTCAGAAGGGAACTGCAATACGAGCTCTGATCTTGTGCAGCTACACAAACCTTCTCTCTGACTTGCGCCCTCACTGGCTGAGTTGTGCAACATGGCAAACTGGATACTCCTGAATCGCACGGTGAAATACCTAGATGGTATCTCCAATGGGCTAGGGTGTGTCTCTCAACACTAAAACCGATCAATGGTGGTGGCTTCCTCCAGAAATCCACAAAATAGTAGAAGTCGAATATCCTCCTCTGGGAACTCTCTCAACATCAAATCATAATAGAGCATAATGAGGAATTAGGTCAAATTCCTCCCTTTATACTCTTCTCGATTTAGTTCACCATTGACCTCACTTAAGCTAGGAACTTTTCCTCCTAAGGTGAGTAATTAATTAATTAAGTCCCCCCTTAACACCTTTTCATTCGATTTCTCTGTTCACTTAGGCTTAAGTGACATTTCCTATGTTTTTGGCTTAATTCATCATTTAGCCATCAATTCTCCTTATTTCTCCTCTATTTCCATGTTTGTGCCTGACTATAGTCTACGGGAACAGATAGACTAGTAAGTCACTCCCTGCTGGCCTACTCTTGGGAATGGGACATCACAGTCCTCCCTTCCCTAGATTGCTTGTCCTCAAGGAACATCAATCTTGGGTGTTGCAAAATATGCTCCCCTTCCTGTGTGGCATCCTCCACTGGAAGTCCCCTCCATCTAACCAAGCACTCCCTGATGATCTTGTTCCTCAACCTACGCTCTCGTTGCTTGAGCACCTCCTCTAGCACTAGCTCCAACTGGCCCTCCTCATCTAAGGGTGGCAACTCCTCTAAAGTGTTGATCTATTGTCCCACTACCTTTTTAAGGCAAGAAACATGAAAGACGTTATGAATATTGCTACCTTCCGGTTGCTCCAGCTCATATGCCACCTCGCCTACCCTCTTGATGACTTTGTATGGCCATAAAATCTAGGCTTTAGTTTCTCAGCTCCACTCCTCTTCAAGGAGGATTGTCGATATGGTTGTAACCACAGAAAAACCAAGTCCCCAACCTCGAAACTGCGCTCTACCCTCTATATGTTTGCATAGATCTTCTGTTGGTTCTGTGTTGCCTGCAAGTTTTCCTTCATTGCACGCAGAATCCTCTGGCTCTCCTCCACCCAATCTTTGGCCCTCGAGACCCTGCTATCCCCAAACATAGTCTCCACAAAAGTGGTTGCATTGTATCCATACAATGCTCTAAATGGTGACATCCCGATAGACATATGATGAGTCATGTTGTAACAATACTCACCCATGTGTGTCGTTGTCCTCCCACATAGTTTGTGAGATACCCCTCCACCCATTTGTTGACAATCTATGTCTATCCATCTGTTTGTGGGTGGTAGCTGGTACTCGTGGCTAGATCTGTGCCTGTCAACCAAAAAAGCTCCTGCCAAAATGCATTGATGAAGCGCCCATCCCTATCATTGGATATTTGCCTGGGCAATCCATGCAACTTGAATACCTATCTGGAAAAAAACTATGCTACCTGTATGGCCTTGTAGTCCATGGGTATGGCAAAGAAATGTGCAAATTTGGTCAACCTGTCGACCACCACGAATATATAGTCCCTGCCCTACACTTGAGGAAGGCTTGTAATGAAATCCATAGAAATGCTCTCCCATTTCTGCTCTGGAATGGGTAGAGGTTGAAGTAATCTTGTTGGGTGTGTTTGCTTGGACTTGTTCTGGTGACAAGTTGTGCACTCCTGGATGTTCTTTAGTACATCATCCTTGAGACCCTTCCATGAGAATCTCTCCCTGATCTTCCTATAAGTTTTGAAGTACCCCTAGTGCCCTGCTGCAGGTGAACCATGACACACCTTCAGAATCTTCCCCTTTAAGGTAGATTCTGGAACAAAGTAGATCCGGTCCTTGTAGAAAATTACGTCATCTAGTACCCGGTATCTATCATCAACCACCTGTTCGTCCATCACCTCACAAGAAAATTCGTTTTTGGAGTATTCCACCAACAAATGTTCTTTCCAATCTGTGCAAATGTCCATCATCGAACACCCTGGTGGCCTCATGTACAAGGCGTGTGCTACGACGTTCCTTTTTCCCTTGACATACTCAATGTCAAAGTCAAAGGCTTGGATCTTCGAGACCCACTTATGTTGTCTCTCGCTGAGGTCTTTCTGATCCAGGAAATACTTGAGACTATTGTGATCAATCTTCACTACAAATCTTCTACCCACCAGATACTACTTGAATTTGGTTGAGGCGTGCATGATTGCTAGCATTTCCTTGTCGTAAATAGGATAGAGTCTCTCCGACTTGTTGAGCTTCTTGCTCTCAAATACAATGGGGTGGCCTCCCTGCATCAACACTACTCTGATCCCCACCCTTGATGCGTCACACTCCAAGAGGAACAGCTGCGAGAAGTCTGGAAGGGCTAGAACAGGGCATGTGCTCACAACCTCCTTCATCTTCTCAAATGTCCATTGTGACTCCTCTGTCCACTGAAAGGCACCCTTCTTGGTCAAATCTATGAGTGGTGCTCCTAACTGCGAAAAAACCCTGACAAACCTCCTGCAATAGTTGCACATCCCCAAGAAGCTCTTCAAATCTGTCAAACTCTTGGGTGTTGGCCAATCTAAAATGGCCCTGATCTTCTCCCAATGTACCTAAACCCCCTGTGCACTAATGATGTGGCCCAAGTAAAGCAAATTTTTCATCCTGAACTCACACTTGGACTCTTTGCCGTAGAGTGACTGCGCCTCCATGATGCTCAACACCTCCTCCAAGTGCCCCATATGCTCCTGCCATGTCTTGCAATAGACCAAAATGTCATCGAAGAAAACCAAAACTGATTTCCTCAACTGCCCCCTGAATATGTGGTTCATGAAAGACTGGAATGTCGTTGGTGCATTGGTTAGCCCGAATGGCATAACCAGAAACTCGAAATGGCCAAAATGGCACTGAAATGTCGTCTTCTTTATGTCCTGCTCTATGATGTTGATCTGATGATATCTAGAGCATAGATAAATCTTCGAGAAGAAAACTGCCCCATGAAGCTCATCCATCAAATCGTCAATGTGAGGGATAGGATACTGGTTCTTGATGGTTTTCTTATTCAAGGCCCGGTAATCGATGCACATCTTCATGGTACGATCCTTCTTTAGGACAAAGACAACTGAAGAGGTGAATGGACTGATACTAGGTCTGATGTGTCCCATCGCCAACAATTCCTTGATTGTTTTTTATATCTCATATTTGAACCTCTCAGGATGACGATAGGATGGGGTGATCATGGGTTTGGCCCCCTCCTCCAACTCAATGGTGTGCTCAAATCCCCTGTCCTATGGAATCGAGCCAAAAACCTGTTGATGTCATCCCAACAAATTTATGATCTCTGTCTAGTATTGTTGTTGACCCTCGGAATCCTTCCACGTAGTGATCAAGCACTCTGCGACGAATGTTACTTCCTCGTGCCTGAAGATCCTCTCCATCCTCTTGGATGAGAATGTCCTGGGTGCTCCTATTGACATGCCCCTCAGAACAACCCTCTTCATGTCACTGTCTCTGAACCCAATCTCCAAGGTTTGGTAGTTAGTGGTGATTTTACCCAAGGTGATAAACCACTAGACTCCCAAAACCACATGGTTGTCTGATAGGTCAACCACATAAAATGCATCCCTCACGGTGTAGTTTCCTAACTTGATCTCCAAGTTCGAAACTCTGTCTAGACACTCCACTATATGGCCATCTTCTACCGTGACATCAAATCCCTCAAAATCCTCTGTCTGAAGGGCCCGTCTCGATACCAATGAAGCGTCGATGAAGTTGTGGGTGGCCCCACCAACTATCAGGGTGATTTATCGTTGCCCCTTAATAGTCCCTCTGATCTGGAGGGTGTCATACCTGGGAACACCAGAAAGGGTCGCTACGACTCCTCCCTTTGTTGGTTTACGTCTGCTAGCCTGCTCAGGAGGCTGTGGAACTACTGGTGGGTGGGCCCCTACCAGTGTCAGTAGTCTATGGGTAGACTGCTCCTCTGCCTGCTCTGACTACTCCTCTGAGCTGGTGGATCCGTTGTCCTCCTCCTCCTCCTCATTGTCCACACTATCTGATGCCACCTCAATATAGTGAATCTCTCCTCTTCCCATGAATTTGTGGCCTGGGACCCAAGGATCTTTGTAGTTGAAGAAAATCTTCTTCCTCATAAGCTCTCGCCTCGTCTCATCATCCAGCTTATCCTTGCCCCTCCATTCCCTCTGGGCTGGCTTTTGGTCTCAATCCTTCTATGGTACGAAGGGTTTGGAAAAGGGTTTGGTTTTTGGCATTGAGTCTGCCAAGTCTCTAGTGCGTAGGATGGCATCCTGCAAGGTGTGAGGTCAATATGCCTTCACCCATCCTCTCAAGGGTTCTATGATCCCTTATGTGAATAACATGATCAGTCGGGGCTTAGATATATCTGTCACTGCCACTACTACCCATTGAAACTCTGAGATGAATGCCTTTGTTGTGCAAGTTTGTCTCAACTGGGCTAGAACTCTTAAATGGATCTTTGGATCCCTCTTGTCAAATCTATCCATGAGTCTCTCTGTGAACTCCCTGTAGGAGGTTATGCGATTGTGGCCCAATGTCACCAATCCATGATACCACCACTCGTGTGCCTCACCCTCCAAGTGTAAGGTAGCAAAATTGATGGCCTTTGTCTCGGTCATCTGGTTAAGCTTGTAGTAAGTGTCTAGCTTCTGTACCTAATCTCTAGCAGTGCATTTCAACGATTCGTCGAAAGAAGTTTTGGTGAGTTTACCAACTTTCTAGATAAAATCAATGTTATGCTCTTGATGTTATGCGGTCCTCCTCTCTATGGCTCTCTGGGGTGGTTCCTAAGTCTGAGTCCACAATACTCGACTAGGGTCATGTCTTGATGGAAGTCACGGCCCAATGCTGCAAGCTCCCTCTGATACTTTGCAATGTCCTCTGCATGAGTGGGCGACCTCTGTGCTATCGGCATTTGTGTTGCTACCGGGGGTGCCCTCTGGAAACTGGGAAACCTACTCGCAGAGGTGTATGTGTGCATGGGTGACTTGGGTCTACTACTTTCCCATGAGTTCCTCGATGTTGCATGTGGGGATTGTGTTCCTGGGGTGCCCACCATAGCCAATCTATCAGCCACTTATGTCAAGGACTGAGACATGGTCCACTGACTAGCTAACATATCATCGATAACCTACATGAAGGTTGCCTCTGGTTCCATGGGGGCCTTACCACTGCCCTCTGGTCTCTCATATATGTTTCCTAGCATCCTCTCAGCCTCACGCTTTTCTCTTCTCTCTAATTATTTGTGTGCCTCTTCCTCTTCCTCTGAGCTAGGAGGGAAAGGAGGAAAGTCATGCCTTGGCCTTCTTTCCTTGCACATGTTGTAAGTGACATATTCGTCACCTACGTGTTCACGACCATCTAGGTCTTCTGCTGCACTCATCGTCTTTAGTCACAGGCTGGCAGGACTAAAGCTCTAATATGACTGAAATATCCATGATCCAGTTGATCTGGATATTTACTGCTGATCTAGTATTATGTCTCACTGATATGATACTCTAGGGGTTTCTCGATGCATTTTATCTTCAGATATGATATTCTGGGGGTTTTTGGATGCGTTTTAGTTATGTGCTTGAGATGTTTTGTGATTGTCGCATGTGCATGTTATACATTATGGTTTAAACAGTATATATATGATGCATGTGAAAATAAGGAACAACAACTGCCCAATAATATGTATTATGAGATTTAAGAAGGGAAATACAATGAAATACTGGAAATATAGAAAATAGTCATCAGTTAGATCTCATGGATCATCACTAGAATACAAGAAAATAACATAAAATATCTGTGACCAGAAGATGAAGGCAGATTTGATGCATGCACGGATAGATCGACAAAATTGGCAGTTCCAGTGAAGCAAGGTAACCGCTACAAACTGGAAAACCCATCTAGAAGGCTATAACCATCGAAATGAGTTGGAAATCGTCTCAACATAAGCACCTTGGCCTCTAGACCGACCCTAGTGACTGTCGGATGGAGGACCTATCCTCTAAGGCTCCAGATCTCACCCCATGGGGGTTTGCGCACCTCTTGGACTCTTTGAATGCGCCCAAATGATTCCCCCAATGGAATCGACTGCTATATGACTCAAAATGATCGCCCTGGATAATGTTGAACTGGGTCGAAGGGGTTTCCTCAGATCTAATCTAATACTCTGTCTATAACTCCAAATTTCCTTCAACAAGAGTTGCACCCTGGATGGTTGAATGTTGCGCCCAGAAAGATTCCACCATCAGAATCTTATGGGAGGTGGCTCATTTTATGCACCCTAGCTGGATCTCAATTGGGTCAGAATGGATCTACAATACGAGCTGTAATATCGTGCAGCTACACAAACCCTCTCTCTGACTTGTGCCCTCACTGGTTGAGCTGCACAACGCTGTAAACTGGATACTCTTGAATCACACTGTGAAATACTTGGATGGTATCTCTGATGGGCTAGGGTGTTTCTCTCAACACCGAAGCCGATCAATGGTGGTGGTTTCCTCCAGAAATCCACAAAACAGTAGAAGTCAAATCTCCTCCTTTGGGAGCTCTATCAACATCAAATCATAACATAGCATAATGAGGAATTAGGTCGAATTCATCCCTTTATAATCTTCTTGATCTAATTCACCATTGACCTCACTTAAGCTAGGCGCTTTTCCTCCTAAGGTGAGTAATTAATTAATTAATTCCCTCCTTAACAACTTTTCATTCTATTTCTCCGTTGACTTAGGCTTAAGTGACATTTCCTATGTTTTTGGCTTAATTCATCATTTAGCCATCAATTATCCTTATTTCTCCTCTAGTTCCCTGTTTGTGCCTGACTATAGTCTACGAGAACAGATAGATTACTAAGTCACACCCTACTAGCCTACTCTTGGGAACATGACATCACATCCTGGAGTAGTCTTGAGTGGCCTAGGGACAGAGGAATCTGTAATTTATCTTCATATATTGATGCTCAAATCTAGTCCCTGAACACACTCTATGTATCCATACAACTTCTTTGCTTGCATGGGTGGTTGTTGTGTATTCAAATTTTGTTGTCGACAAGGCTACTACCACATGTCTCGTAGTCACCCAACTGATTACTCCACTGAACATATTGAACACATATCTGATGGTTGACCTTCTTCAATCAAGGTCTCTAGCCTAGTCAGTGTCGATAAATCCATGTACATTCACTTCATTGGTGGTTTCAGGTTTCCCTTGGTAACATATTGCATATTTTTTTGTGCCACACAAGTACCTGAACACTCTCTTGACAACAGTCTAATGCTCTTTCCTAAGTGTTGACATGCACCTACTCAATACTCCCACAATATGAGCAATGTCTCATCGAATCCAGACCATTGCATACATCATACTACCAACAACACTAGCATAGGGAACACATGCCATGTCCTGTATTTCTTCCTGTGTCTTTGGACATGTTCAACAATTATTTTTCCCCCACAAGTACTGGTACTTTTACCAATTTGGAATCATGCATGTTGAAACATTTCAAGACTATTTTAATATTCTTTCTCTGATTTAACCAATTTTTTCTAATTGCTCGATCTCTCTTGATCTCCATTCCCATAATGAAGTTCGCAACACCGAGATCCTTCATGTTGAACTTCGACGATAGATGCATCTTCACCTCCTTTATAGCATCCATGTTGTTTCAGACCAACAACATATCATTGACATACAAAGCTACATATATGAAACGACCACCTTCTTCCTTGGAATATACACAATGATCAACCTTTCTTCTCACAAATCCCAAACTAAAGATGTTATTGTCAAACTTTTGGTACCGTATCCTTGGAGATTGATTTAGACCATAAATGGATCCTTTCAACTTGCACACCAGGTATTTCTCGCCCTTTACTGCAAATCCTTCAGGTTGTTTCATGTATGTTTCTTCTTCCAGGTCCATGTGTAGGAACTTTATTTTCACATCCATTTGCTCTCTCTCAAGATCTAATGTTGCAGCCATAGACATTTGTACTCTAATGGAAGTTAATTTTTCAATAGGAGATAAATTTCACCTAAGTTGACTCCCTCGACTTGGGAATACCCTTTCGCTACCAGTCAACCTTTGAACTTCTCAACTTGACCTGTCGCGTTCAAATTTATCTTGAACACCCACTTGCTACCGACATGTTTCCTTCCACTAGGTCGCTCAACCAAATCCCATGTCTCATTCTCATGCAAGGATTCCATTTCTTCTACCATGGCCTCCTTCCAGGCTTTACTCTCTATTTAGTCAACTACCTCCTTGACCAACTTAAGCTCATCATCAAGGGAAAATAATACAAATGTAGAACAAAAATTGGGTGGACTATACATTTCAATGGGTCTCCTTACTAGTTCAGACCTCCTTACAACCAGATTCAGTTGTTCCACCTCTTCATCTGATTCAATTGACTCATTTGAATCATGTTCTTCGTTCCTCGGCTCAAATACCAACTTCTCTAGTTCTTTCTTCATTTGAGCCTCTTCAATCCTAAAACTTCCTCCAACTTCCCTGAAGACCACATCTTGACTATGAACAATTCTCCTCAATACCAGAGCCCACGGTTTATATCCTTTCATTCTATCCTTGTACCCGATGAAAATACACTTGACTAACTTATTTTCCAGCTTGTTCCTCTTTTCTTTGGGAACATGCACAAATGCATCACAACCAAAAAATATAAGATGTGAAAGCGATGGTTTCTTAACAAACCATACATCATGTGGAGTCAAATCGAATAGTGTTGATGAAGGAGACCTGTTTACCAAATATCCTATAGTGTCGACTATCTCTGCCTAGAATTCTTGTGCGAGCTCAACACTATTGAGCATGCTTCTTGCCTTTTCCATCAACGTATTATTCATTCTCTCAGCAACTCCATTCTGTTGTGGGGTATATGGTGTGGTATTTTGGCGTGCTATGCCACATTGATCAAAATATTTACCACATAATTCACCTCCATTGTCGGTTCTTAGCACCTTGATCTTTTTCTCTGTCTGGTTTTCCACAAGAGATTTAAACTATTTAAACTTAATGAAAGCATGAGATTTCTTCATCGAAAAATATAGCCATGTCTTTCTGGAGAAATCGCACATAAAGGGAAAATAATATAGAGATCCACCTAGTGATAGGACCGGTGTAGGCCCAAACATGTCACTGTGAATCAATTATAGGATCCCTTTTTCCCTTGTAGCTCCAGATGGGAATCTCACGTGATTTTATTTTCCATATATGCAATGTTCACAAAAATTGACTTCTAAATTACAATATGGAAAGCCTTTTACCATACCTTTGTTGTGCATAACTGGAAGTCCTTTTTCCCCAATATGTCCCATCCTTTGGTCCATAACATGGTCAGGTCGACTAGATGATGAACATTCGAGTCAATTGGAGTCGAGTCGAGTTGAGTAGACTTCAGAGATAACAATGTTTTTGCATCTAGTCAAGTCGACACTCCCCAACAACTTGTACAAGGTTCCAATCTGAACTCCCCTCATTAAGACCATCGCTCCCCTGACCATTTTTCATGAATCCTTATGAAATAAAGTGTATACATCTGCATCACTCATTTTGTTGATAGATATTAGATTTCTTGCCAAACCTGGAATATGTAGCACACTTGGAAGGGTTCTACTCCTCCCATCTTGTAGCATTAGTTGAACTCTTCATCGTCCAACAATTTTGGTTGTCAGGTCATCCCCCGAGAATATATCTTTTCCTTCATATCTCTCATACTCACATAACCAATCCCTATGAGGTGTCATATGAAAAGATTCACCTAATTTGATCAACCAAATGTCATTCTTTGATTGTGTACTAGTTGACGCCAGATACACATCTCCACCTTTGTCTGGAGAATTATTTCCTATAGTCAATTGATTACCGTCAGATCCATAATTTTTCTCACTGGCCTTTGACTTACAATCCCTTCTATAATGCCTAGCTTTATTGCACTTCCAACATCTTCTTGTCGACTGAACCAAGGATTTAGATCTACCCTTTGACTTAGACCGTCGACCAAAGAATTTACCTTTACCTTTGTCGATCAATCAACCTCTCGCCATCAAGGCATCCTTGGTCGATCCTTCCATGTTCTTTCACCTCATTTCCTCTTATAGTAGAGATGCAACCACATCTTCAAGCATTAATTTGGTTTCATTACTCCCAATCACCACAACTAGACTATCCCATGAATTTGGCAAGGAACACAACATATTGATACATTTATCATCCTCAATGATTTTAATATCCATATACAATAACTAACTTATCACAGTACTGAATGTATTTAGGTGCTTTGTTACTGATTTACCATCACTCATCCTTATAAGATACAATTTATTTCGAATGAATGGCTTGTTTACCAAGGATTTCGACTAGTACAAGCTTCCCAACTTATCCCATAGTTTCTTTGTAGTGTCTTCACCTGAGACATTCAACAATATCGAATCGACAAGACAAAGTTGGATCGAACTCCTCACCCTTCTATCGAGTTTCTCCCATTCGTCCTTCGACATTCTCGACAGAATTATTACGAGATTCATAGTTAACCGTTGTTCTCGATCTACAAGGAGATCTTCCATTTTAAGCTTCCACAAGTCAAAATTATGGCCATTAAATTTTTCAATCTCTATCCTCGAACTGCTTGCCATTCTTTCAAGCACAAATTAACGATCATAGCCTTACAACTCACATTGGACCTAGTTTTAGCTTAGATCCAAGATCTGCTAAACCTTGCTTTGATATGACTTATACAGAGTAACAAAATGAGCTCTGATACCACTTGTAGAGAAATGACACTCACACTAAACCAACTAGGAAGAGAAGACATAATTAAAGAGAAAATAATCAATGGAAATCACACAATACATAGAAATTTTACCCTCAAAACCCTTAATCGTTAAAACCAACATTCCTTGAGTGACTCTCACTCCTTGTTGTCTTATTAATTCATAGAATAAATAGTCACATGACTAACCTTGGTCCATGCCTAAGACACAATCATCATCCTACTCTCTTGCTTTTACACAGGAACAACCCTATAGTCAATTTAGCTTACATCTACATGACCATTACACGCCTCTCATTCAAGAGTTTTAAATCACCTTTTACAGTATTACATCATGACATATTTATAGGCTTTACATCATGCAAAACCCTAATTCATGGCACCCAAAAATAGCTATAGATCCATGTAGATGATTAGCTACAATCTCGTGAATCTCAAAATTATGTTACAGTCGAATACCTGTCGAACTTCAATTGGCTACAAACCACTCGACCTACTGTCATTCGTTCAGTCAACTGCCACTCGACCCTTGGTCGATTAACCTTTTGACCTTCAACTTAACCATCGACTTGACTTATCTGTCAAGTCAAACATTCACCCAGATGATCCACCTCGACTAGCCAGTCGATTAGATTGAGTTTCCACTACAAAGAACATAATAACCCAACACACACACACTTGTTTGTCTTAGCATAGGTGTGTGTACACTCCTATTGCACTCGTAAAAAGCGTGTGTACATCCGAGGACTAAAAATTTCACAAAATTTCCCCCTTTTTCCTTCATTTTTTTAGAGTTTTTTTTGTTTTGAGGGTTAGGATCTACAAGTAGTAAGGTATTCTTGTGTTTTTTGTGCTTATTTGCATGCATTTAGTGTTCATTTTTAAAGAAAAGAGAAAAAAAAATATTGTCTTTGTGTTCCTCTTTTGCTTTCTTTTCACGCATTTCAAGTAGTGATTTTCAGTTGCATTTCTCCTTTAAGTTGCTTGTTTGGTAGGGTTGCATTGTTGTAGTTTCAAAAGAGCAAAAATACAAGTAGTGTTTACATTTGCATTGTGCTTCTAGTCATAAAAGAAATTGTTCATGCTTTATGCTTGTTTGAAACCGAGTTCATTCAAGGATAAGAGTAAAGCAATTGAGTTATCAATGTTCTTACATTTCTAATTGCAAGAGTCTAAAAAAATCACTAGTCGCACTACTATTGCCTCAAGTAATCAACAACCTTAAAAATAAATGCTTAATCTAAAATCAACTAGACTATTTTCTTTATAGAGAAACAAACATAGCTAAGCAATAGAACCTTGGTGGAGGATTAGTGAGTGAACTCTTCAAGGCTACAAAACAAACTAGGAATTGATTAACGTGTGAAAAATCCATTAATAATGTGACATACCTATCAGGAAAACATCTTTGACATAGGTGTCAAGTACTAGGTCAAGCTAGTTCAAATGCTCGGATTCTCCCCTGACACTTGGATTAGTGGGTTAGGCATGTACGGGGCTTCTAGTTGAAGTGGAAATTCCTCAGAGTGACAACTTTTCTCCTATAGATTTGGGTCTAGGACTCAGTCCTATGTTCCCTGGCCATACATAGAAGCCTGATTGATGATTTTTCCTCCCGGTTATCACGATCGCCTGTTTATCAATCGTGAAGTGGTATTTATATTTTCCTTTTTTTGGAGACTTTATCTAGGTGACTGCATGTGGGAAGTGCTTGCAGTCCCTGAGACAAACAAATAATCTCCTTCTCATCTCTCTTGGAGGGTTCTCATCTTCACAAGGATACTTGTACCTTGGGTGATTGTTGTGTGAAGGTTATTGAAATTGTCTCCCTCAACTTCTTTAGTTGGTCTTGGGTCCTAATCATCCCAAGCCAACAACGGGAAGGCTTTCTTGATTGACTCTTCATTGTTTCAGATCTAGGTCTTAACCACCTTGGACTGAGCTTTGGAAGTGTTATAGAGAAAATCCCTCTCATGGACAGGAAAGATCTCCCTCATGTTTTCCCTTGGTCTAAAACAAACAACTGACATATAACAATACAACTTTCCTAGAACTACTCGAATAAATTCTACTTATGCTAGAAGAGAGGAAAATGCACTTGGTTTCCAATGGTTGTCCTTCGTAATCCCAGCTAACACAGCTATGGAGTTCCATCTCTAGCTCCTAGACCTACTTCCTATACAGAAGCGATAAACAATACCAAATCAAACTCCTCCAAGCATTAAGAAATCATAAACCAAACAAGATATAATCTATTCTACCCAAGTAGAGAATAGATCAATAATATGAAGTTGCATAAACAACTGTAGAAGAGGAAAACTATGTATGTCGATCTTTATTAATAACAAAGAAACTTTACAACAATAGTTTAGTTACCTTGAGTCATGAATTGCAGTCCTCTTTGGCCCTTTCTTCAGCTCTTCCTTAGTCCTCACACAAGCAAGGATGACATGTGGTGAAAACTAGCTTATGTGGATGAATCCCTTTTGAAATTTTTGTAGCATAAACTTGCTCTCAATTCTTCCTCACCTTTCTCTTGTAATGGCCTCTCTATATAGATTGGTGAAAGAGGTTAGGGTAAGATTCTAGATATCTCAACTCATTAAGGAACTTGAAGTATGATACGAGTTCATGAGTCTACATGACGAGATAACAAGTCATCCTGATGTTGATTTCCTCAAGCATATAAAAAGTAGAGGCTGTAGGGGTGGTTGTGTGTTGCAGTGTGGTAGCTCGCGATCAGTCGCTTGCTGCTAGATTTATAGATAGCGATCGGTCGCACTCTGCTAAGAAGACAAAACACAACTTCCCTAAATATTAATCAAATCCAAGGGAGAAAGGTGTGCTTCAATATGATATCTTGAGTAGGTCCTCCACATGCCTCTAGGGTGGCAAATATAACTATAGTAGATGCCTTGTAATGTGTGAGGTCGGGAGAGGAACAAATGACCAAAACACATTATAATAATTAAGAACGCGAGGCGATGTAAGGAAAGAGCTGAAGATCAAGGAACCAATGTCTGCAATCATACACCAACCAAACATATACAGATCATCCCCGAGGTAGGCATACCCATGCTCAGAATAGAAACAAAGCATGGCCACCAACATAATACACTGCAAATCCATGTAATGAAATGCAATATCATGGCCACCAAAGGTACACAATGGATCCATGTCAAAAGAGATCATAGCCACGATCGAATACAATGTGGATCTATGTCACAATATATTTCAGGAAGACATTAAGCACCAATGATAATGCTCCCATAGTCCTCAAAGTAGTTATGTAGAAGTGATACACTCCATTGTAACTTGGGAGGGGTAGTAGAAATGAGTGATGTGACCCCATGCCCAAGGTCTCTATCCCAACCCTAATGGTACAGTTCTATATCATGTGAATAAATGTGATGATGTTGACGATGGTAGAAATCATCTGATTACCAATCATTAAGGTATATCGTTAACAAACGCGAGGGGACCCACCAATGATGTCAATGGACTCCATGGTACCTAGGACAATCTAGCTAGTGTGAATAAAGGTTTTGATGTCAGACACTTGTATAATCAACTAATCAGGAGTCAATGAGGTAAACCCATTGTTAATTGTGAGGAAGCTTTCCATTGAGGACTGGAAGCTCCAAGGTACTAGCTAATTTCTAGATCCCTTTCCTATATGATGTGTTGAAGTCGACAAGAAGAGATCCGTCAAAGGAAGGCCTTGATTTATCCCCCATCAATCGGCATGAAACATAACCGAGAGATGATGTGAAATGATAGAATCGCTAAGTACAACTGATGCAAGGATGGTCGACTTGGATGGTCAACAAGACAACAGATGGATGACTCGGGCTTGACTTCCCTTGAACATATAACGCGACAAAGTGATGACCTAGAAACATGAAATCAAGAGCATCGATGACATACTACGACAATGCATGAGACATTTGAAACACTCTCCATAAAGACTGAAATAGTAACCAGTCGTAGGTGTATATGACATACTTATGGTACGGTTCCTAGGTAAGCTATAACCCAACTGTAAGAAGAGTTAAAAGTAAGATTGTTTGGAGAGACTGAGTGGTTGAACAACATGAATCTATGTTCCAAGTGTGTTGTTGGTTGCTTATCTTAGTTATACCTTTAACATGATTTGACCCAGGTTCGGGTCTACTGGGGATCCAACAAAGCCTCTAAAACTATCAACCCTCCTAGTAAACCAGAAGGTAGTGCAGCGCACAGAGTGCATTGCGCAGTCTCACCCGAGATAGTCTTAATGGGTGACTACAATGCTCAAATTCTTGCAGTCTAGGACTGAACAGGGATCTGTGAATTGCACGCTATAAATTCTATCTAGTTATTAAAGCAATATATCGTCATTCTCATTCGTGCATATAATGTAATTAGATCCATTAATTCATTCCTACATCATTCTAACATCTACTCATTCATAGTAAAAGAGATGCAACTTCCAATCACATGACATAGGTTTTACCATGGTTCACCCCCTCCTGGGCTACGTCCACAAAGATCTAGATCTCAAGCTCTTTTATTATGGTAGTTCCAAAACTACAACGTCGTGCACTTTACAACTCGTTCACAGTCGGGTCGAGATCTATTATGAGGCGGACTAGATCACACCATGCTCCTCAGCCTGTGATCTAACCCTCAATATCTAACCTTCTGACTCCCTACAACTCCACAACTTACAAGATTGGATTTCATTACAGTGGTGTTACAAACTAGTTACTCCTTCTCACGTGAGTAACATTCCATCAAAAAAACATAGAGCCCCCCCTAGACCTCCTAGGTGTCTATTTATATCTATTTTTGTCCCATCGGTCATTACATTCTCTTACCAAAACTCTAACCTAGTTAGGTCTTATTGCATGCTAGCATTGCACGCTTTCCTCCTCTGCATGTGTGTTTTCCTTTCGTCCATTGCTTTTCCTACCAGCTGTCTTTCTTTCCCATATTCTTGCATGCACGCCTCGCATGCCTTTCTGCCAACTATGTTTCCTCCACATCATGCCTTTTCCCCAAAGTGGGCCTGTGCGCAACATGCCCCCAACACTGACATCGTGACACGTCTCGAGTCACTGCTTGACTTATACAACTGTCATTTCTTACTTCCTCCTTTTGATACTACATGTTGCAGTGTGTCATACATTTTTGTTATCATTTGGCATTGCTGGTGAGCCTGACTACTCTTTTTGGCCATAGTGGTGACCACCTGCTCCGTGATAACAGACTATAAGCTCTCTCCTCGCTCGGATCCAATCTGCTCAATGCTCTTCTTAGTTGTGTCGCTCTCCATGACCAACTGCTCTGTCTTTTCTTGCAGGGGCTCCAACAACGCCTATCTTGTTGTCTTTTGTGCTTGTAGCGCTTTCTCTTCCAACTATAGAGCCTTTAGTTTGGTGGCAGTGTTGATCTTCTCCGACAGGGATACTGTTTTATGTCGTTGATTTACCTCCGCCATTGCTGCGTGGATTTTGGTTTCCTTCTCTTGTAGTTTCTAGAGGCTCCCATCCTCTAGGAGGTGAGTCCACAGTTGCACGCTCCTTTCTAACAGCTCGGTGACTGTCTGTATGCTTTGGCCGATGTCCTCCGTAGTTGTTTTTTCCTTTTGTTCTCATTGCGCTCTGACTTCTGGAGGAGTAGTGGGTGTGACACACTCCTCCAACTCTTTAATTTTCTCCTTATATTGTTGGATAGTCTTCTCTATCCTTTCCAACTTCTCTTTCGAAGACCCTACCTCCTCATTTGTGTGCTCGGGAATTGCTTGAAACAACATATGGATCTGATTCTCCATCTCCTCCACTTTTTGTCATGCTCTCTCTTTTTGTTGCGCTTCAAGGTTGAGGGCTTCCTTCATCGACATGTTTTCTGTCTGGGCTACCTGTAGGTTTGTTGTGTCTGGTCTTGCTTTGGATTGAATCTCCTGCGCAACGCTTACCTGAAGTTTATACAACACCTTTGTTGGAATCTTGGCCAATGCCATGTCCAACGTCTCGATTTCCTTTAGGGGTTTATGCATTGTTTCTTCATCAATAAACATCATCTCAGGCGTGATGATGAAATTGGCACTCGCCTGCACTGCAAACTGCACTATCTCGGGCACTAGCACTCCTTCCTGAGCTTGCCTGGGTGTTTCTTTTGGTTCATGTGCTGCCCCGATCCTTAGCTGCTCTAGCGCAGTTTTTACCTCTTGCACCTAATCTGCAATTGAAGCCCTATGCTTCTCTGCATTCTCCCACACCTCAAATAGTCTCTCCTCAATTGTTGTTGCCACTTACTCCACATCGTCTGGGGTTAGTGATATATCGCTTTGTGGCTTAAGAGCCTTGTTATTCTTTCAGACACCACCAGTTTTCTCCCCTGGCCGCTTCTCCTAGGTGGTTGATGGCTCAGGACTAATGGGCCTCTCAGTATCTCTGACAGTGGTTGGCCCCATTTCTTTTGCCTCAAGAATCTCTAGGGTTCCTGCCCCTTGTTCTTCCTCCTTAGGGATCTCTTGTGTCCCTGTGCCTGTTTCTTTCGCGCACACTTCTTCCGTTGAATGCATTGGTGGTTGTTTTGCACGCGATGGAGCCTGTGTAAAGCCCCTTGGTGGTCTGTTCGGTGTTTGTGGTTTCTTCTTGGCTGGGGTGCTTCCCCCCTCTTGATCTTGCACACTCCTCTTTTTGATTCCTACCCCATTGCTACCTATTTGGTGTGTTGGGGCTAATCTTCCCTACATCTGAGTTTGTGAGCATGGTACTACGGTTGGAATCTTTGGTACCTTCCATTCTTTGGGTCACTCCTGGACCTCTTTCTGGATTTCTTCTGGCGTCACACGGTAGTTGAGTTGTAGCCATTCCTTAGCTTTGTCTCTCTTTGCTTGCATCCATAAGCTATGATGCATTTCGCTAAAGTTCGCAATCTGTCCAAACTCCTGGATAGTTTGTGGTGTTATGCACCATGTGTCCGTAATGAGGTCCTGCATTTCTATGAAATACCTTGCAAAAATGTTTGTGTTCATCTTCTTTCTCTTGGGGTCTGCACTACTACGTCAACAAAATAATCATCTATGACCTAGACTGAAAATAATTGTGCGTTAGGGAAGGTATCCTTTGAGTTTGTAGGCTCCTTGCCATTGGTGACCCTTGACAAGTGATCAGGTCCTGCGTTCAGCTTCCCTGGTTTAACTGTGACTTCAAAGTCAAATTATTGAAAAGCAGTAACCATCGATAGATTCTCCCCCCCAACACTGGCTTGTTGACTAGGTACTTAAGGGTTGAATGATTTGTGAACATCTTAAAATGTTTTCCAAGTAGGTAATGCCTAAAATTTTGAAGTGCATACACCATTGCCAAACCTTCTCGCTCTGTAGTGTTGTAATTATGCTCGGAGTCTGACAGTTTTCTGCTTGCAAATGCTATGGGATGGTCCAAATCCCCTGCTCCTGGTTGCACCAGAATAGCTCCCGAGGATATGGTTGATGCATCTACATGCACATGGAATGTCTTCTCCCAATCTGGAAAAACTAAGATGGGTGTTGTGACCATCCTCTCCTTTAGGGTGTCCAACCCTTGCTGACAGCTCTCATTCCACTGGAATTTAGTATCCTTCTTGAGCAATTTCTCCATTGACACAGTGATCTGCGCATACCCCTTTATACATTTTTTGTAATATCCTATATGTCCCAATGTGGCTCGCAGCTAGCGCACTGATTTCCGTGGTGGTAAATTCACAATTACTGCAATCTTTGCAGGATCCACAATCAAGCCTTGTTTGCATACTATGTGACCCAATAAAATTCTGAAGGGTGTTCCAAATATACATTTCTTAATGTTCAAGGATATTTAGCATTGCCTGCATCTTTCTAACATCAGCCTCAACACCTCTACATGATCCTTCAACAAGATGTACACTATCCAATCATCCAAATATACCTCTAGAAACTTATGGATGAATTCTTTGAAGGCAGCAATGACTACTTTGGAAAAACTTGCTAGTGCAATCTTCAGTCCAAAAGGAATGACTGTGTACTGGTAGGATCCCCATTCTATCGCAAAGGTAGTCTTGTACCTATCTTCTGGGGCTATATTGATTTGGTGGTAGCCTAAGAATCCATCAGTGAATGAGTATGCTTCCTGTCCTCCCACATTTTTTAGGACTTCATCTGTAAAGGGTGTAGGGAAGGGGTCATGTAGTCAAGCATCATTGAGCTTTCTCAGATTTACACATATTCTTATGCCTCCTTGTTTTTTCTCCTAAACTACCATGGGGCTTATCCATTTTGATTCTTCTACTGGTTCTATGATTCCTACCTCCAACATTCTGTCGATTTCTGCTCTTAGTTTTTCTTGTATATGGGGTTCAATATGTAAGGCCTTTGTCTAATAGGTCTTACCTTCAATTTGAGAGGGGTCTTCATCTCTCCAAGTTCTCCTGCAATACCCTTCATTTCTGTAAAGTTCGTTGGGAACAGGTCATTGTACTTCCACAGTAATTTTGTTATCCTGTCCATTGTTTGCTCATCCCAGTAGTCTCCAATGTTGGCCATTTTGGGATTCTCAACTGTCCCAATGTTTGCTTTCGTCACCTTTATTGGAACATCAATTACTTTTGATTCTAGAGGTGGACCTTTCGTTGCTCTTTCGCCTTCAACTTCCTCAATCTGAATATCGCACAGATTGTCTTCATCTGGTACTTCTTCTTGCACATGGTAGCATAACATCAGTTCTTTCATTGTTTGTCTGTTCTATTGTTGTTCTTCTGTTATGAGTTCAACTTCTGGTTCCTTAATGAATATCACCCCTCTTATTTGTTTAATTGTTGTATTTATGTTGGGGTTCTCATGCTCAAATGAGAAAGTGACTGTAAAATTATGTTGTAGTACTGTCTAGCTCATAGTTCCTGGTCCATATACCAGTTTGTTGGGATTCCCTCTAATATGTGTACAAAATGATGAGGCCACTTCTCTGGGGGTGTCATTCTCCACATCGCTCTACACTTCTCCAAGTGTTTCGATGGTGTCCCTTGTCCATCATATTCCAGTTGTTGGTTGCTTCTTTGTTCTGCACCAAACCTAATACTCAATAACCGCTTACATTAGTACCATTCCTTCATTGTTTCTTTGTGTGTGCCCCACCATCTTGCAGGTGTAACCTTAAGTGTGATGTTGAGAGATAACAATCTCTGGCTGTCGGATACTTCTTCTTCATATCTCATTAGGAATTCTTCCAAGTCATTGATTCCATGGAAAATTGGAGGTTCTTTGATTTTTGTCCCAACCCACCTTATTGTGCAGTCTATTCGTGTGCATCTTCTGGTTGAGACCTCATGTAGGCATTGCTGCCAATTCTCTAGACCTGTGTCTGACTCAGAAGCACATGATGTGATACTTCTCCATCTAAGTATCCCATCGGTAGTTGGATTAATGTAATCTTCAGTGCGCGCGGTGGTCCGGTACAGCTGGTTAATTTCTTCCAGATCTAGACATGTTGGTTCCACAAATCTTTCGGCTTCAGATGGATCTAGGGGCGCGATAACCCTATATTCGCCTGACTCAAATGTCATCTTCCTAGTCTTCAAGTTAATTATAGCTTGATCGTCAAACGCCCAATCCAATCCCAGTAATCTTGGATATGGTGTTGTTTTGTCCACGATTTCGATCACTTCGAAGTCTGCCCTAGTGCGCACTCCGTCCAGGTCTACTGTCACTCCTTTCAGCGTTCCTATTGGCAGAACTCTGTGTTGGTTTGCTAAATTCAGTTGGACTAGTGAGTAGCCTAAGGTAGGTTCTCCCATGCATTGCCATGTCTTTTTTGGTAATACATTCACTACAGATCCCAGATCTAGTATCACATCGCCCATGTTAAAATCTCTGATGTTGGCATTCAATCTAAACTCTTTGCTGGTTCTCCTTCTGGCATGGAGGTAATTGACTATCCTATGTTCTAACTTTTTCCTCAGAGTTTGTGGTACATCTTTCTAACAGATTTTGTAATACTATAACAGATGATGGATCCTTAAATAATTGAATACATGATTGCAGGAAAGTTTTAATATAGCTTACTTGGTTTCCTGGGTGGAATCCACTAGTATGGTCCAATGTTGATGGCATTTCATACGTTGGGATGTCTTGGGTATGTTGCGCGGTAGATGTAGACACAACATTCTGCTTGAGAAATTCTTGTATGGGCTCCTTAAAGGTCTCCTTCTCCTTTTTTGCAACAAATCGCTTGGGTGGCTCGGTATTCTTCTTAATCCACTGGTGTTGCATTGGTACTTGTTTAGTCGCATCATCTCTTGTTTTATCACCTTCGCGTGTCACTATGTTGATGTTCCTGCCATCTTCTCTGGATTCTGTAGAGATCCATTATACGTTCTGATTGTTCTGATTCTGTTTTCTTTGTATCTTCCCCAACAATGTTGTGCAATCCTCTGTATCATGATCTGTTGCGCGACAATACATACAAATCGTTGGTGGAAGTGGACATTCTCTTGCATAGTGCCCTAGCTGTTGGCAGTTATGGCACACTATTGGACCTCTTCCGTGTCCAAATCCTCCTCTGCCTCGTACTCCTCCTCTGTACCCATTGCGATCTTCGTGCGGTGTATTATATTGAGGTACCTAATTATATTGCGCATGGTTATACTAGGGTTGGGCAGTGTTATACTACGGCTGTGCATTGTTATACTGTTGCGGCACAGTATTATACTGCGGTGGTGCCTGATTAAATTGAGGTGCAGCTTCCCTTGTCATCATTTCGGCTTGCACCTTATATGTGTCTGACGTCCTTTCCCTCATCGGATCCATTGTTCTGCAGTCTTTATCATTGTTCCCTACTGACTTGCAAAAAGTGCAGTATGCATTCTTTGGTACCGTCTAGTATTTCTACATCATAGGACACTGATATGGATCATGCCCGTGCGTCTTGCAAATTTCACACCAGGGTCCTCTTGTTGGCAATGGATTTGGCACCCCTATTGCCGTATACTACGCGAATGTTGGACATTCGTTTTTATGGTGCCCTTCTGTTCTACACGTGGTACACCAAACAACTTCTCGCTTGTCCTTGCCCTTATTTTGATTAAGTTGAAAGGTAAGATTCTTCAGATCCTCCTTCAACTCCTCTATAGATGGATCTGTCTTGTTGTATTGATTCTCCTCCATTTGCAAGGCTACCTACAGAGCCTCTGCTAGAGATTGGAATTTTTGTTGTCTGAGTGGGTATTTCAGGTGTGGTAACAAAGAATTCACAAACAAATGCCTATGTTGCATGTCAGTCATGACATACCTCAATTTACCTTTCAAACGTTTAAATCGTTGGTCAATTTCCTAGACAGATTCTCCTTGTTTCTGTCGGATTTCTATCATGTCGTTCATGTATTGATCCTCTGAGCTCAGCTTCTGGAACTCATTAATCAATAATTTATTGACATTTGTCAGTGTCCTTGTCGTCCTCGGTGCATTGTTTACGTCTAGACTCATGTACAAGTCTAGTGCACGGTCTCTTAACGTGATAGCTAGTTGTGCAAGTTTAGTGTCTTCATCAGTGATTTGTTTTGCTTCCTAGATCTTTGCACAAATAAACAAGTGTTTCTCAAGGTCTTCTGCTACCTCTCCTCAAAATTCTGGTGAGAGAGTTTGATGGGAAGTGAGTTCTCCTGGAAGGGAGTCCCGTAGCAGCTACAGTACTCTGAGACTTCTGGTCCAGCTTGTTGATGAAGCCCAAGGTAAGGGAGGTGTAGTAGCTGATGGACTTGTATTAGTGAAGGTGTACCCTCTCGGGGTGGAGCAGGAGTGTGGGGAATGAGGGTCTGTGGGTTGTGGGCGTAAGTGGCTCCTGGGATAAAAGATCCTTCCTCTTGTTCTGTGCAACTTCCTTGTTTTCCTTGCCAAACCTAGAATTCTCTTGCCCAGTGGAGTTTAGTCCCAGCTCAGGGGTGACCCACTGCTAAGCATGATGAGCAACGTGGTCTAAGGGTGGAAGGTTCGTGGAAGGTCTGTACGTAGTTGGCAGTTTTTCTCCAGTTAAAAGATAAGTATCATTTATATGCTTAACTATGTATATTGTGCATGTTTGTGATGCTTGCAATGTTATCATGTGTTCCGTTGCATGTATGAATTACTGTCAATTCCACAAGAGTCTGTATGGTAGCAGTAATTATGTGTTTTTTGTTTTAAGTTCATTATAAATGCATGTTATATATATATATATATATATATATATATATATATATGTATGTATGTTCCTCTGTAGCGTTGCCCGATGTGTTTGTGACTGAGGACTTTACAAATTGGTATCAGAGCTAAGTGAAGTGTCTAAGTAGTGTCGTTGCCCCAACGTGTTGGTGGCTGGGGACGTTACAAATTGGTATCAGAGCCATGGTTTCAACACTGAGCCTGGATGGGCCATGTTAGTGGAAGTTGAAGAAAAAGTTTCAGAAAAGAATTGTTGTCTAAATGGACAAAATTCAAGTTCAAAGCCCATGGTTCCTACCCGAAACCTGGAGGGGCCACGAACAAGAAATTCGGAGTAGGAAGTCCAGAGAATTTTGATGTACAGAGTGCTAGAAGGGCATTGAAAGAAAACTTGGACTTTGTTTGAAACAGAAGAGGCGTAATAAGTTTAAGAAATGGCCACAAAGAAAGAAATCACAACATTCGTGGTGTTGGGGGCGTAGGTTCTATTCGAGAGAAGGGGAATCCTTCACAACTGTCAGATCCGGAGAAAGTGCAAGAGGGTTAACCTGGAAGCCCTTCGGACTTCGCGACTTTGGTGAAGTTAGGTGCAAAATAAGAGAAGGGTCGAAGCTCGAAGCTCCGAAGTCTCGAAGGAGATATACACCGTGGATTTGGGGAGAAGCCTTACCGTTGGATCAATACAAGTTAAAAAGGGGAAAATGCAGTGGTGAAGTGCGAAAGCCCCTGAAGTTCCGAAGTCCGGAGTTAAACCAGACCATCTGTCAAGAGGGACACATGTCAGCAGATTGGATTGTTCAAGATTTCGGCATTCGGGAGAATTAGTGTGTGTGGAGGCAAGAACTCCCGAAGCCCGAAGCTCCAAAGCCCCGAAGAGCCGAAGTAGTGATTCATGATGACACCACTTGGAGGTGACGTGGATCTATCCTATGCCTGCCACGTTCCCCCACTTAGAATATTGACAACTTTACTATGTGGACCCGGAGGGTAAAGAAGTTCGAAAATTCAGAATTCGACAGACTGGAAGGAAGCAGGCGTAAAAACTTCTGAAGCCCGAAATTATGGAGTAACATGGCATGATGATGTCATCAGGAATGACATGTACACATGGGATGTGTGCCATGTGTCAGAGGGTTAAAAACCTTTGGATGATTGAGACGCCCGATAAAACGTTACACGTGTCACCTGTCTTAGTGGGCCATGTGTCTATTGCTAATGTTTCACCACGTGGACCTCCTCTCGAGTATGGGTGGTGGGGCCCTGATGGTTGCAGTGGAATGTGGCACTAGTTGTGAAATATCGAGAATTGACACTCTAGAAGAATGTTTCATAAGGGAACGAAAGGAAGAACTTTCAAAAGTTTCGTAACGTCGAGGTGACGAGACGTAATGACGTCACCAAAGGTGACATGAAAGTGTTCATAGATTAACAGTTCGGGGTGTTGGGCGTGTGCGGATGTGAAATCCTTCGAAGTCCCAAAGCTCCGAAACTCTGAAGTCTCAGAGCTCAGATGCTTGAAGTTCCACAGTGGGTGTCAGCCGTTGGATGCTGGGTAGTCGTGGACTGTTGATTCACCCTACTTCGCGAGTTCGGTAATCCAGAACTCCAAGAGATTGTTCTGATGTGCTTTGAAAACTTCTGAAGCCGGAGGTCTGGAGTCTCGATTAAGCGCCTATCGACCTGGCGCTTGGCCACAACCTGTGGTCACATGGGTTGGGATCTAAGAGAAAGGGGCTAGTGCCCAAAAAATTATTGCAGAACAAAGCATAACTCAGAAAGAAAAGATCTACAGGGATTCTTGATTGCTCGAGAACCGCAGAATGAAATCTGAAAGTTTTCTTGAATCATATTGGTTTATGAATACTGTGGAATTTGTTAAGGACTGATGGCCTGGAAAATTTCGATTGACTGCACACTGTGTTTGTAGAGTCAACGATTTTCAGAACCGAACCGAATTATCGCTTAGTGCAGATAGATGGAGGAGGCACAAAATGCTTCCAGTTCAGAGAATGAAGTTAGAGGAATGGATGTCCATTTAGGAGTTGAAGGATCGAACTCCAATGGGCATGGAGAAGAGATGGATAAGGAAGGAAACATGATGAAAATCATTGAAAGATTGCAGAAAGATGTCCAGAATCACAAAGCATATAACAGAAAGCTCATGAAAGCCAGGGATCAACGGGGAGAATTCAACGTAAAGTTGATATAGAGACTAGAAAGGATAGAAAATAAATTGGATAAGGAGAGTGACTCTAGTAAATCAGGAAGTCGCAGCTCCCCTGATGAGAAGAGAAAGTCAAGGAGTGTTAGTAGAGACCATCATCACTCCCAAGGGCACTCCAAGAGCAAGGCACACGGTAGTTCAAACCCATCTCCTACCAGGAAGCATAGGAGATTTGGAGCGGATGAACTGAAGGGTGAAATGAATAAAATAAAGCCTCCTACTTTTGATGGAGAACAGAAGAAAGATGAAGATGTCGAGACATGGTTGTTGGGCATGAGGAAATATTTCCAACTGTAGAACTATTCTTCTCATGCAGAGGGAATAATTTCCATTTACCAACATAAAGGAAAGGCATTCATATGGTGGGATCAACTTGTGCAAGTACATCATGTCATAGAGAAGAATGTTACATGGAGTGAATTCAAGAGACATTTTGAAAAGAAGTACTTAACTAAGAGGTATTATGACAAGAAAATGAAAAAGTTCTTCGAACTCAAGCTGGGAAGTATGTCCATTGATGAGTATGAAAGAAGATTCTTGGAGTTGTTCAAATATGTTCCCTTCATCAAAGATGAGACAGTTAAGATTCAAAGGTATCCGAGTGGGCTTCCATATTCCATCAGTGACAAGATCCAGTATGATGACCCGAAAACTATGGAAGAAACTATAAGGAGAGAAAAATGCTTATATGAGCAACACAGAGATAAGCCCACTTTCTAGAAGACTTGGGATGACAAGAAGAAGTTTAAGAGGGAGCAGAGGCAGAAGGGAAACAAGCCACCATTTTTCAAGAATAGCCCTCAAAGACATCCAGTTTTGAGAGAGACCAGGATGGCTGAAGTAGGTGGGCAAAGGCCAAGGCCGACACCTATGGAATGTTGGGGATGCAAAGGAGATCATAGGTATAGAGATTGTCCTCGCAAAAAGGATAACTTGAGAGCTATCCACTATGTTCAGCAAGCCAAAATAGTGGAGGATATGGGCAGTAGAATACCAAGGATCTATGCAGCCCTAGACAAGAAGCAAGCTGAGTTTCAATCACACATGATTGAAGTTGAATGTATGATCAATAACCATGCCTTTATTATTTTAATAGACTCAGAAGCTAGTCATATTTACATAGACCCTAAAGTTGTGGAAAGATTATGCTTGTCGAGAAGCAAGCATGAGAAATATTGGCTGGTACAGCTGGCTACAGGAACCAAGAGGAAAGTTGTTGAGTCAGTTAAATCATGTCCAGTGGGCATGAATGGACTAAGTACCCAGGAATATATGAATGTCTTTCCTTTAGGTTCATATGATTGCCTACTTGGTATGGACTGGTTGGACCAACACCATGTCATTTTACACTTCCATAACAAGGCGTTCACTTTCTTGGATGAGGAAGCAAACATAAGGAAAGTCCAAGGAATTCCCAGGGCAGTTGCTATTAGAGAAATTTCAGTAATGCAGCTGAAGAAATGCTATAGAAAAGGTTGTCAATTATTTGCAGCTCATATGGAGGAAGCATCTAAGGATAAGGTGGCAATTCTGGAGGACTATGCAATCCTTGAAGATTTTGAAGATGTGTTCAAGGAGGTATTAGGGCTACCTCCAAAGAGAGATATTAATTTCTCTATAAACCTGATGCCTAGAGCAGCTCCAGTGTCAAAAACTCCTCACAGAATGAGTTGACCAGAGCTGAAAAAACTTCAATTAGAGCTTGAAGAACTTCTGAAGAAGGGGTATATAAGCCCAAGTGTGTCACCTTGGGGTGCCCCGGTCTTGTTTGTGAAGAAGAAAGCTGGGACGTTGATATTGTGCATTGATTTCAGATAATTGAATAAATTCACTATAAAGAACAAGTATCCTTTGCCAAGGATCAATGATCTCTTTGATCAGTTGAAGGATGCCAAGATATTTTCGAAAATAGATCTTAGGTCAGGGTACCACCAGGTAAGGATAAAGGATGAATACATCAGCAAGACTGCCTTCAGAACAAGGTATGATAATTATGAATTCACAGTGGTACCATTTGGGTTATCAAATGCACCCGTTGTTTTCATGTGCCTAATGAATGGTGTATTTAGAGAATATCTAGACAAGTTTGTCATAGTCTTTTTGGATGACATCTTGGTGTATTCGAACTCAGAGGAAGAGCATGAACATCATATGAGGATGGTGTTGCAAGTGTTGAGAGAGCACCAACTGTATGCCAAATTGAGCAAGTGCTTATTCTATCAAAAGCAAATCCATTATTTGGGACATATCATTTCAAAAGATGTGATAGTCGTGGATCCTGAGAAGATAGAAGCATTAGAGAATGGTCAGCGTCAAAGAATGTGATAGAAGTCAGATCCTTTATGGGTCTAGCTGGATATTACAGGAGATTCATTGCAGGGTTTTCGAAAATTGCTCACCCAATCACTTCATTACAAAGAAAAGGGGTGAAATTTCAGTGGACCGAAGAGTGTGAAAAGAGCTTCCAACATTTGAAGCAGTTGTTAACTAGTGCTCCAATCCTTAGGATTGCAGATCCGAATGAAGATTTTGTAGTGTGTATAGATGCATGAAAAGAGGGACTGGGGGGAATCCTCAGTCAGAATGGATTTGTAATATGTTATGAGTCCAGAAAATTGAAAGACCATGAAAAGAACTATGCAACTCATGATTTGGAGTTGGCATCCATTGTACATGCTCTAAAGAAATGGAGACATTACCTCATGGGAAGAAGGTTTGAAATCAGGACAAACCATAACGGTCTGAACTATTTGTTTGATCAACCAACCTTAAATGCTAGGCAGAGTAGATGGTTGGAATTCCTTTGTGAGTATGACTTTGATATCAAACATATCAAAGGAAAGGACAACAAAGTGGTTGATGCACTCAACAGAAGAGTGCATGAACTACATGCTACGTCCATTAGCATGTATCAAACGGATATTACAGGCGGAATTTTGGAAGCTGCAAATGCAGATTTGCAGTACATGGAATTGGTGGCAAAGCTACAACAAGGTAAGATGCTACAGAAAGTGGAAGATTATAAATTGGAAGCTGGTGGAACACTCTTGTACAAAAACAGAATTTATGTACCTAATTCCCAAGAATTGAGAAGTATGATATTGAAAGAAATGCATAATGTGCCTTATGTTGGGCACCTTGGATATCAAAAAATAGTGGCAGCAGTCAAGAGCCATTACTTTTGGCCAGGCATGAAGAAGGAAATTGCAGAGTACATAGCTAAATGATTAGAATGTCAAAGGGTCAAGGCTGAGCATAGGCACCCAACTGGGTTGCTACAACCATTGCCCATTCCTGAGTGGAAGTGGGAAGTGGTGAAAATGGATTTCATCATAGGATTGCCTAGAACCGGCAAGCAACATGATTCCATCATGGTGGTGGTGGATAAGCTTACGAAAGCTGCCCATTTTATTCCATTGAAAACTACTCACAAGATAGCTAATGTCGTTGATATCTATATGAAGGAAGTAACATGATTGCACAGTATTCCCAAGACAATTGTGTCTGACAAAGACCCGGAATTTACCTCAAAGTTCTGGAAGGGGTTATTCAAAGGGTCCAGAACGAATATGAACTTTAGCACAGCCTATCATCCTGAGTTTGATGGGCAAACAGAAAGGGTGAACCAAGTGATAGAGGACATGTTAAGGATGTATGTGATGGACAAACCATCTAAATGGAAAGACTACCTACACTTGGTAGAATTTGATTACAACAATCAGTATCAAGCATCATTTAAAATGAGCCCATTTGAAGCACTTTATGGCAAAAAGTGCAACACCCCAGTAAGATGGGACAATCGAGCTGATAGGGAAGTGGTTGGACCATAGTTGCTAAAGGAAATGGAAGAGAAAATGTTGAAGATTAAGCATAATTTGAAGGTTGCCCAAGACAGGCAGAAAAGTTACGCTAATAAGAACATAACCCACAGGGAGTTTAAAGTGGGTGACCATGTTTTCTTGAAGGTGAAAGCCAACAGAAGTTCCCTGAAGCTGGGAAACTGTTCCAAGTTGGCAGCCAGATATTGTGGGCCATTTGAAATCCTAGAAAGGATTGGACCAGTTTCATATATGCTTGCATTGCCTGTATCCATGTCTGTACATAATGTTTTTCATGTTTCACTGCTTAAGAAATATATACCTAATGCTAATCATGTTATTGATTGGAATGTGATTCAGGTGGAGCAAGAAGGCGTCTTGCAAGTGCATCCGGTGCGTATACTGGACCAGAAAATCCATGGGGCTCCGGAATCGAGCCATGGGGCTTGTAAAAGTCCAGTGGACCAAGTACGGTCCTGAGGACGCAACATGGAAGCATGAAGATGTTATGCGGGCAGAGTACCCACATCTTTTTGAAGATTTTGGAAATCTTGTTCTTGTTGTGTAATTAAGTTGCACTGAGGACAGTACACAAATAAGGGGAGGGGATTGTAACACCCCGAGGTTGAGCCCCTGCTAAATTTTAATTATGTTTATAGGTTGGTGAGCCAAGTGGTTATAAGCTGAGAGACTTATGTGTTTATTAGGCCGGTGAGCCAGATGTTAAGGCCAATGAGCCTGATTTTGTATATGTAAATTCTCGCATCATTAATAAAATTACATTGTTGTGTGTAGACCGACCATGAAGAAAGAGTTAAGGGGGACTAAGCTCCACTAGGTAGGGTAAGGGAGAGGGCTACGTGTCTAGGCCTAGGGGCTAAGCGAGAGAGCTCACCTCTAAGGGAATAATATTTTATTATTATTTCCCAAAGGCTATGTTTGACATAATCCGTGTTGTCCTAAGTTCCCGGGAAAAAGGGGAACGAGTGCTAAGTGGAACTCATGCGGCTTTAGGAAGACATGTGTCAACCTGGGCGCATGCAGTTTATAGCGGGAAAAGCCAGCTTGTTGGGGGTTCGCTTCCCATTCTGGGTTGCTCCCCATCCTTGCATCGGAACCAGTTTCGATTTTCCTCATGACCCTTACGATTCTCTAGAAGTCTGTCACCCTTCTCGATTGACCAAGGATTCACGCATTGAACCATTTCTCCATCATCATCGCCTCTATAACTAGTACACACCTTTGGAATCCCAGAGTCGTACTTGAGTTATCTCGTGTGTCTCTGTGAAGCCTAATGCATTTGTATTCGCCTGAGCCTTGTTGTCTCTTAACGTTTGGTTGTTGCTATTTTCGGTGTCCATAACCATTTTTTGATGCTATCGTCACCCATGTGTTAGCTGAATGTTTTTGTTGTATTGCTTAGGAGTTGAATTGAAGAAGCAGGTTGTCAAGCCTGTGAGAAACTCTCCCAGGTGAGAGAGTTTGCAGGGAAGTGAGTTCTCCTGGAAGGGAGTCCCATAGAAGCTACAGTACTCTAAGACTTCTGGTCCAGCCTGTTGCTGAAGCCCAAGGTAAGGGAGGTGTAGTAGTCGATGGAATTGTATTAGTGAAGGTGTACCCTCCTGGGGTGGAGCAGGCGTGTGGGGAATGAGGGTCTGTGGGTTGTGGGCATAAGTGGCTCCTGGGATAAAAGATCCTTCCTGTTGTTCTATGCAACTTCCTTGTTGTCCTTGCCAAGCCTAGAATTCCCTTGCCCAGTGGAGTTTAGTCCCAACTCGGGGGTGACCCACTTCTGAGCATGATGAGCAGCGTCGTCTAAGGCTGGGAGGTTCGTGGAAGGTCTGCACGCAGTTGGTGGTTTTTCTCCAGTTAAAATATAAGTATCATTTCTATGCTTAACTATGTATATTGTGCATGTCTGTGATGCTTGCAATGTTATCATGTAGCAATAATTCTGTGTTATTTGTTTTAAATTCATTAGAAATGCATGTTATATATATATGTGTGTGTGTGTGTGTGTGTGTTCCTCTGTAGCGTTGCCCAATGTGTTTGTGACTGGGGACGTTACAAATTGGTATCAGAGCTAAGTGAAGTGTCTAAGTAGTGGCGTTGCCCTATCCTGTTGGTGGCTGGGGATGTTACACACGCAGGGAAGTTTAGTTGTTTGACTCCATTTTCATTACACCTTTGTTATAGAGCAATATCTTAATACAAGTATGCAACGATCTAATATATCTTCCTCAAGGGCCACATACAAACTCTTGCTCTGCTGCGATGTACTACTTCACGGTATCTACTGCAAATTTTGTTATAAATCCTGCTACAATACTGTCGAGCCAAAAATCTACTGCGCAGGTGAATTTGTTATTCACCTGTTGTAACTGCGTGATCTGAACTGAGTTCCACTCTAACTGTCGAATCCAGTTTTTTGCATGGTTGTCTTTCAACCTCAATATCCATTCCTGCAATAAGTGTGGAAAATCACAGAAAAATACTTCATGCAGATCAATAAACACATATTTCTCAAGATATTTGCACAGTGTTACTCTAGGGTTTATGTTATCTTGTTGTGCAAACTCTAGCTCCTTTGTTTTCAACCATCTCTCTATTTCCTCCTTTGTGGGTCTCCAGGGTATAAACATTCCCTTATATATTGTCATTCTTTTTTACACTTCGGTACCAGATTTGACATGCTTTTAACAGTTTTTCAACAGACCAAACATTCTTTTAACAAATCTCATCCCCTCAATCCTTTGTTGTTCCAACTGACAACGGAACCATTTGTTGGTTGCTTATCTTAGTTATACCTTTAACATGATTTGACCCAGGTTCAAGTCTAATGGGGATCCAACAAACCCTCTAAAACTATCGTCCCTCCTGGTAAACAAGAAGGCAGTGCAACGCACAGAGTGCATTGTGTTGTCTCATCCGAGATAGTCTTAATGGGTGACTGCAATGCTCAAATGCTTGCAGTCCAGGACTGAATGGGGATATGTGAATTGCATGCTATGAATTCTATCTAGTTATTAAAGCAATATACTGCCATTCTCATTCATGCATGTAATGTAATTAGATCCATTAATTCGTTCGTACATCATTCTAACATCTACTCATTAATAGTAAAATAGATGCAACATTCAATCACATGACATAGGTTTTACCGTGGTTCACCCCCTCCTGGGCTACATCCACAAAGATCTGGCTCTCAAGCTCTTTTATTATGGCAATTCCAAAACTACAGTGCCACGCACTTTACAACTCGTCCAGAGTCAGGTCGAGATCTATTATGAGGTGGACTAGATCACACCAGGCTCCTTAGCATGTGATCTAACCCTCAAGATCTACCCTTCTGACTCCTTACAACTCCACAACTTACAAGATTGGATTGCATTACAATGATGTCACAAACTAGTTACTCCTTCTCATGCGAGTAACATTCCATCAAAAAAACACAGAACCCCCCCAGAGCTCCTAGGTGTCTATTTATATCTATTTTTGGCTCATCAGCCGTTACATTCTCTTACCAAAACCCTAACTTGGTTAGGTCTTCTTGCATTCTGGCCTTGCGCGCTTTCCTCCTCTACATGCACGTTTTCCTTTCGTTCACTGCCTTTCCTGCCAACTGTCTTTCTTTCCCATCTTCTTGCATGCGCGCCTCGCATGCCTTTCTACCAACTATATTTCCTCCACGTCGTGCCTTTTCCCCAAAAGTGGGCTTGTGCCCAACATGTGTGGAACTGACCTAGGCAAAATGAATGGAACAAGGTACTGGAAAGTGAGGTCTACTCATAACAGTGGTTCTCTCTATGAGTATAGGGTCAGAAAATAGTGGTGAGTGAATGCATATGAGCATACGTCAAGGGTGGTTGTAATGGCGATAAGAGGGAATAAAACAAACAACAATGCAACAATAGACATCAAAACATAAGTGAAAAAGGAAAGTGCAACCGTAAAGTAACTTTTATATGGGAACCCCCTTAGGATAAATCCACAGGCTCTAAGACGGTTCTTGGGCCTACAAGTAATCACAACATGGGCACCAAATGGAAATCAGGGTTCTAACTAGGGCACCCATGGAGGGTAGGCATTACCATGTAGGTTACAATGTGCAACGAGAAAAAGAGCTATTTGTTGCAACATGACGGGTTCGAACCTAAGTATTTGTGATGACAAAATGGACGATTAATAATGCAAGGCAGAGTCACGGGGAAAAACCTACCTGTATATGTTAGTTTGTGGTGCCCACCTTAAGTTTAGTGGATGTTTCCAACATGTCGAATAATATGACGAGAGTCCTATAAAAAATGTCAACACTATATCCTTTGGTCAAAATTCTGCATTGTGAAGGCATAAAAAATGACATAAATACTCAAAAATGGAAATATCTAGAAAGTAGTATTGTGAAAAAGGTATTTTTGGCCCCAAAGGGTCCTTTAATGTTGAAACTAATTCATTTTCACATTTTCTTTATGGAAAATAAGAAAGTTTGGTGAAATCCCTCCAACCCTTCAAAACTTTCCTAGCAAATTTCACATGATTCATCCGATGGAATTGTACCTCATCAGTTCTAGGTAACTCCTCATCTCCTTACTGTTATTTTAAGTGTTTTTTTACTGATTTTGAGCGGGTAGAAAATTTTTGGGGGACCTTGCAAGGATATGAGCTACACAATCATGGGTTGGTTGTATCTGGGAAGCGAATGGTCATGGGTTGGATGTGGTCGGGAAGCAACTGATCACAGGCTACTAGTAAGGCAGCCTGCGATTGGTCACACCTGGTGCCATTGGTCAAGCGTGACCGTGCGCCTAAAAACTAGAACTTGCTCAATTGTTTCATATTTTTTGGATTTTTCTTGATGGATGGTGGCCATTGAATTTTGCAGGACAATATCTCATCATGATCGAGTGGAAGGACCAGGAACACGAGGAGTATGACTTGGTATACCAATGCACCTTACCATTGTTATGGGATTGTGGGTTGTTGAAGTTTTTTCCGTGTCAAAATATGAGATCGCAAGATCAGTTATTGGAGATGTCGATGAGGTTTTGGAGCCCTAACCAACAATGCTTTGAAGTGGGAGGGAATCAATTGACGATTGAGGCTAAGGACATCTATTTCATAATTGGTTTGTCACGACATGGGGAGCCAATGATTTTGTCAGGTGGTCCAGGGGGATCCAACTTATTGGTCAATGATTATGTGGCAGAGTACTATCGGTCAGGGGCAAGGAAGACAAGCAATAACCTCCTTATTCGATATGTCATGGATCTTCCACTTCAGATGATCTTGCACCCCATCTAACATCAAAAGGGTATATCTAGTATGTGTTGGAGTGCCTCAACCCTACAATTTTCAGTTGGTGTTCAAGGGTACCTACGAATCTCAAGGATCAATTAACAAAATGCAAGGGAGGTCGGAAAAAGAAGTTTGGACATGGTTCCATCTTGGTTTCATTGTTCATAGAGAGGATCCCCATGATGAGGCCTCAAGTGACAACGCCATATTTAAGGCCCAATGATCCAAAAATGTTGTGGTGGGCTAATTGCATGACACACATTGTGAGAGGCAAGGTGGAGAGACGATATGGTCCTGACTAGGTGAACGAGAAAATCATGGCCATCGAGGACTTCCCATATGAGGGGACTGACTTTCATCAAGATCCCAAGCTTTTTTTGCCTAGGGCCCTCTTGGTAAGAATGCAAGACTTGTGTATAATTATTTTTAAAATTTTATATTGTTTTGGGTTTTTTGAATATATATATATATTGTTGGTGCAAGATAACTAATCAAGTTTATTGTCATGACATAGATGTGAGACCGAAGTTTCTAGAAGGGTGGGATCGAGCCTGCCATAGGAGCAACGATGAGGATTTAGAAGAGAAGGAGCAGGATGTTGATGATCTCTGTGAGGTGCAAAGTAACCTTGAGGGGTTGACCATGGGAGTTCCCCCCATGTGCATGGAGGAGATCCTGCCGAGACTGTAGCGTCACATAATGGGCGTGTTCCACTTGTTCATGTGTCTTCTTAGGCATGTAGCATGCACAATGGTTTGTTATCACAAGACGTGGGCACCTCGGGATGACTAGATAATACTCTCCCAGTTTTGTACTGTGGAATATAGTAGTAAATGACTAATATATAATGTATCACGATGGGCCATGTTGCCTGATTTTTGTAACCCACACCAGTTTTGGGATGAAGTAATGAAAGACTCTTGTGTGTGTGTGTGTTTATCTCAACTTGTACTTATGGTGTTAAAAGGGTGTAAATTAAACCTATGTTAATGTGAACATCCATGTTTTTTGTTATCACTGGGATGCTTAATTTTAATGTGACAAATGCCAATCTAACACACAGTTAGCTAATGAATTAACCATTGTATTAGACCCTCTTGGAATGTGTTGGTAATCAATATAGTCAAAGTACCTTTCAAGATGATGAACCCTCAAATATTTTTGAAGTAACAAAGGACTTTGGAAAAGATAGGTGAGATTCAATTATGATACCACGACTTAGGAATCCAACTTGACAAATAACCTTCGAGTTTCGAGAGCAAGAGCCTCAAACAAGAGTTCAACAACCTCGCTATACTCTAGGATGTTGTTGGTTGCAAAACCAAGGAAACTTCCCCCTAAACTCACTAGTTCGTTTGTGTCCGAGAAAATCACCCAGGTAATAGAAGTGATGTTTCAAGTACTATGGTTGATGTCGTTCACGAAGCCTATGTAGATTAAGGTGGATGCTGACATCTCGAAATCAAGCATAAAGAAAGATAAGCATATAACAGAGACAAACAATATGCATAAAAGGAAACACATACACCAAAAACTAAAAATACATAATGTGCAAAGCGTCATGTGGCCTATGCATAATACTTTTTTAGAGAGAGCCCACTGCGAGGCTCCGAGGGTGGATTCCCATCATGATTGACTAACTCGTAGGTCCCTTTGTGCAAGACGTGTTTAACAATGTAAGGACCGTACCAAAGGTGTTCAAACTTATCGACACCTAACATATCACAGTCTTGATCATAGACCAAAACCAAGTCACCCTCCGTGAATACTTGAGGTCGAACAGATTTATCGTATTGGGCTTTAACACGTTTTTTGTGAGTCTCGTTGGCCAGTGCAACATTATTGTATTTTAAGTCTTCTTAGTTCAATAATAGCATAGTCGAACTAATCATTCTACCATTGTAGGAAATTTCCTCCTTTCATGGTTTCCAAAAGCATAATCAATCAAATATACATACATTGTATTTTTCTTTTCAAAGGGTACCAGTTCCCAAATTCTCATATGCAAGCACAATGCAGAAAGTCTTCCATACGTATATCTACGATAGTGTTCAAGGTCACTTGATTCTATGTCTTATAAGTGCTTTAATTACTAACACATGGCCTCCAATTCTCAAATGTAATTGGAAACTTGAAGGCCTACCACATTGTACAACTCACTAGATTTTAAAGTTTACTAGTCAAATTAGTTTGGCTACAGGCTCATTGCCATTTGAAGGCCTTGACTCTAATGCAGGAAGTCATGCAGTCTATAATTATCTCATGATTTTTTGAGGATGTTGAAGTTTTCTTATTTTCATGCATTTCACTTTGATTCTTCTATGCTTGTACCATCTCTTTTAGAGGTAGAGTCTTTTCTCCCTCTGGCTATAGAAACTTTCTTTTTGGTATCAGAAACCCTCATATTATGAAAATAATAAGGCACAACTTAGCTATCAAAGCCTCAGATGATAAAGTCAATTAGGCCATGCGAACTTGGGGTTTGTAACCTAGTGTTCAGATACTTTGTAAATGTGGTTTTTTTTTCTAGTTTCATATGCTTGTAAGCATCCTTGTTAATGTTTTGTATCATAAATGTCAGATTGTTTAGCAAGCTAAAATCAACCTAACAAGAAAAAACATTCACTTATTTATTCCTTGAATGCCATGCATATAAATGATTATATTTACAATCTTTGCACTTTCTTAATAACTTTGTCAAACTAATTATCTTACCAATACCTTTTTTTTTTTCATTCTTTTATTGTTCCATGCTAAAAAACACAAGGACATTGCCACTATGTAGCTCTTATTAACCTGGTGTCTCAAAAACCAATGTTTAATAATCATACTCGACATGATTTCCAAAGTAATGGCTTTTGGTCCAAATGTTATAGTTTACCAACCTAAATGTTATAGGTTGACATTTTCATATACTAACTCTGTTATGTTTTTTAAGTTCCTTAAAAATATAGTGCCAAGTCTATATGGCGAGGATACCAATCCGTATTACATTTGTTGTATGATCATGTATTATGTGATGGTCTCCATTGATTAAAGTTCTAAGTTTCAAATTAATTCAAATAAAATTTACAAAACCTCTTCTTATTATTGTGTTTCAATTTTATTTTTAGGTTTAATAACCTAATAATTTTAAATTTATAATATCTGTGTATTCCTATTTATATTTTTTTTTCAAGAGAATTGAACTTCAAAGTTAAAAACACTATTCTTATCCCATTTTCCTTGGTATGTTTTCTATTAAATATTAAGTTTTAAAATGTTATATTTTATAAAAGTACAAAGTGTAAAAACTTCATCAATACATAATTTTATCATTTCCTTACAATCATATTTAACTGGTCTTCGGTTAAAACAAAATTAGGAAAAGGAATTTGATAAACACTATTCTTATCTCATTTAACTCATGAAAATTGGCATGTTTTCTATTAAATGTTAAGTTTTAGAATGATATATTTTATACATGTACAAGTTGTAAAAACTTCATCAAGACAGAGTTTTATCATTTCCCTACAATTATACCTAACCTGTCTTTGGCTAAAAAGAAATTGGGAAAATGAATTTGATAAATGATTAAAATTTTTAGACATCTAAGATGATATAACCCTCTCTTATGACAAAAACCTAAAGTTGAAAATAAAGTATCTAACTTTAAATGGAGTGATTAAAATGCCAAAGACAAAAGAAATTATGCTATTATAAAAACATCATCGATCCCAAGCTTGATCATTCTTCCTACCCTATTAAGGTTGCAAGTGTCAACAAAAAAATGATGATCGATAAGTTAAGAACTAACTCACATTAGCTAAACTGACAAATTGACTCTTTTGAAAATTCGTTGGAAAAAATTGTAACCTATGCAACTTAGAGGAGATTGAAGATGAAGCTTCTTATAAGATGACATTTATACAATGCAACTAGATGTGCTTATAGTGATATTTACAATCAATTTAGTTCATGAAATCCTAAATCAAGACAACCAAACTAAGCTCAAAGACTTTATTGTGAATTTGAACTCACATCTAAACAAATGTCTAAACAAATAACTTCATGACTTTAATTTTCTAGTTTATTTGCGAGCTCTCTCTCACATACCAAGTTGTTATAAATTATGACACTTTTTTTCTAAGAAAAAAATGTAACTTCTATTCAAAGCAATAAGAAAATTACATTCTTTAAGTGTTGTTACATTATTTAATTCAAAAAAGAATTATGATTTTTAAAAAGGATTTAGAACCTCATTCTCCATAATGAAGTTAAAAAAATAGACTAATGACTTGAAGTGCTTGTTTCCAAGCCTCCAAATAGTCTTTAAAACAATCCAAGGGCATTACAAACATATACGGAAAACACAGTGTCTAAACTATGTCATACCAATTACTCTCTTACATATGGAAGACCTTAAAAAAACACAAATGTTTTATATCTAGAGCATAAAACTGTAACAAGGAAAAGGCACTGAAAATAAACCATCAACTTAGATAGTGTTAATAGATGAGGACATGACACCATCTATGTTGTTTTCCATGACTCATGATCCTTTGGAAATTTACTGACCATCATTAAGATAACTTGTCAGCTTCTTCATTCAGCTCTCGAAAAATGTGAGTAAAGGAAATGAACTCAAAAAAATTTGCTATCAAATTGAGATGATTTCCTAATGGCCTTAAACAAATGTCATGGATATGTCTACTTTCTTTCATCTAGTTTACCACCAATGACAAGTCATCAAAAATATTGATTTGTAAAATACGTCTATCTCTGACAAATGTTAAAACGAGCTTCAACACCATCAATGTTAATTCTAGTTGTTGATCCATAGTCTCAGATCTCTTTGGTGTGGCTTAGCATCCGTTATCACTTCAATAGTTATGTTGCTAACTAGTCCTTGGCCCATCTACCTAGTGTGATTGTTTGGTCTCATTTTGGGTTTGCCTCTACCGTTCTTTGTCCAAACCTTGGTTCCCTCATCCTCATACTTCAAAGGAAGGTCACATCCCCATTCTTATATGGGAAAGCCTTGAACTTCAGAGAGCTAGAAGTATGGATCCCAGGGAAGTTTATGTTCCCCCTCTACCACACATGGATAATGATACCTATAGGTCTGTGGGATCCCCCAAAAATCGTAAGGCTCCCCTTACATCTAACATAGATGACTCCAATGAGAATGATTCAGAGGAAGTTGTCTCTAATAGAGGCATCCCGACTTTCTTCAAAGCTTATAATAAGCATAAGCTCTTTGCCTTTGCACTCTCATTCTGATGTAACATTCTTTGAGGTGGCCAGGAAGGATAAGGAAGTTTGGTTAGTTGCAAAGGGCAAACAAATTGGGGATCCTCTCATCTTAGACTTTCCCATGGAAGACCCCATGAATATTTAGGGTAGACACACTCTATTCCAAAGTACTCTAGACATGATGTGGTACATAAGATCCTTTGTCACTTCTATCCTAGTTGCACAAAAGTAGTTCAAGAAGTTAATCACCGTTCTATTGTCCTATTTGGAGAGAACCCTCACTCCACTCTCCAAGGAGTTGCTTAGACAAGCCTACAAATTAGGATTATAATTTTTTATTTATTTTTAACTTTTTTTCATTATATATATTTACCTCTCTAATATTGTTACGTCTATAATTAGATTAATGGTCTCCATCCCTATAACAACACTTTGAGAACACTCACATGCCTCGTCTATTAGGGCATTTTGCACACTTTTATACTTTACCCTTCTAAATATTTAAAAAATACTTCTTACTTATTAAAAAATAACAACACTTACAAAATATGAGTAGCCAATTATTATTATTATATTTATTAAATTGCAATTTAATGATCAATACAAAGAGTTATCTTAAAGGAAATAAAACATTAATTAAATTTGACAAAAATAATATTAATTTAAAAAAATATTCCATTTTCAACCATAAATAATT
>ML782708.1:222421-233953 GCA_009831015.1 Picea engelmannii
TTCCTCTCCTGAGTGAAGGGAACTTGGTCCTTCGATCTCCATGGCATCGTGATTTTGATGAACTGTAGCATCTTCCATTACCCTAGCTTGAAATGAGTTCACTGTGTCATGGTTGTTGGAAGCCAAGGAGAGAGAGTTCACACGCCGAGATAGGAGTGTATTACACTCTACCTCTAGAGAATCAATTCGCTGCTTCTGAAGAAGAAGAAGAAGACTCATTATATTGACACGTGTGGCATTGGCATACTCCAACTTTGTAATTTTTGAAGAAATAATCATAAGAGCATTGTTGTTTGCCTGGTTTATTTCTTCATGCCCGCGGAGAACCTTCCTAATTTCTTTAACATCATTATTTTCCACGATAGACTTCATTTTTCCTTCCATACTTACAAAGTCAAGAAATAGATTGGATGGGCTAAGAGAAATGACTGACCAAATAGTCAAAATAAAATTCCCCGAACTAAAAAACAATTCCCAAACCACTGCAGGAAAAGAACGAATCCAAGTTCTATGCTTTGACTATTCGAGATTGAACTTTCAAAGACACCAGAGACATTAAATTTCAAAGAGAAAGGCCGAGAAAACACGACATGCCTGGTCAAAGCATAGAATATTGCCAACATTAGAGCTCTAACACGCCCTGAAACCATCGCCCTTGAACAACTCTAAATCAAATTTAACCCTCCACAAGATTCACTGCATCCATTCCAATATGCCCAATGCACCTCTATTGCAATACTAAGCTCTCTTCCAGTTTCTAGATCCGTCGAAACCCAAGGCAAATCGCTTAGAACAATTCCTACAATGGTTCTTTGAATTGACATATTCCCACATTTCTTGCTGAGGATTAAACATGTGCATTGAATTAACACAGGGAAAGCTTTCCAAGCCATGTGGTGCTGAGTTGAAGGCCTCCATGTGTCACCCTTTCCAAGTCACCCCCAATTGTTACTTAACGAGCCTTGCATATTGATTTGGGTGCCAATAAATAACCAATGCCATATTAATCATGGGACTAAGCTATAGCCTACTAACCCATTTTTTTCATGACATCCGTGTCTAAGGTGGTGGCAACTTTGCCGAGTGATCCATTTTTTCATTAATTTCCCTCTTTATGTGATAGAAAGAGATTTGTTCAAACTATGGAAGAATTTGCTTGATTTGGGATATGATTGAATTCAATTTGATTTCCCCTAAGCTTGCTAGGCCGACCATTGTCTTCATAACCAACATTGAATTACCAAACACTATCATATTCTTTAATCCTTCATCCTTTGCGATGGAAATACCTCGCCACAACAAATAAGCTTCAACTAGATTGTTCGATACCTTCCCTAGTCCCCAAACACAATAAATGACCTTGCCTCCTTCGGGATGATGAAAACCCTCTCGTGCACCTACCATCACTTTAAAAATTAAGATTAAAATAATTTATATCAATTTATTATAAAATTATAATCTAATTTATATATATATATATATATATATATATATATATATATATATTTTAATTTATCAATCACCTTGTAAATTTCATCCATACATGTAACTAGGCAGGTAGCTACTCTTGATACAATAAATCAAACGTTTTAGTTGAATGCTGATGAAATAAATTGAAAAATCAAACAGTTATATTTCATTATAGTAAAAGTTATCTTATGCGGAAATGGAAATGATAATCCTACACTGTCTTCTATCCCATGAATTTTACATTTCGAAGAATCTCTTCGACAACCTCTCTCTAATGAACTAATGGAAAATTTGGGAGAAGTGTGCGAAGCCCGCGGCTTGCGATTGTACCATCTCTGAAACTGTAATCTGCAAGGTCCACAGTCCGAGATGGATCCTTCCATTGCAAATACAAATCAGCAAAGTAAGGGCTTCCTTGGGCATGCCATACAAAGGAAGCACAACTTTCCTCACCTGCTTTTAATGGGAGGGGTTTTGTTGTTGAGCATGAAGAGTGCGGGTCAGAAATATCGTATGGATGGCCTTCAAGACGAAAGGGCTTCTCTGCAGGAGGAGAATGAATCTCTGCTGAGCAAGTTTACCCATCTGAAAAAAGGATTGTTGGAAGACGAGGCAGCCAAAGGAAACAATCATGCTTTTATTTCGACGCTGCAAGCACTCATTGCCGATCCGGCTTTGGAACCAGGTATTTTCTTCTTCATTTTTTGTGCTTTTTTTACCTTCCAAAGAAATAATATTCACGGCATAGCAAAGTATTTACAATATAGGCTAAATGCACATATATAATTAAAATCCGGAAGAAAATTAAATGCCTTAGGGCATAATCATAATTTAAAGTTGCTTTAAGCATAAGTACAGGATTCGGTTTAACCCCTCTCTGAAAGTATTTTCATTAAAAAGAACCAAATCATCAAGGGTATCTCAAGATTGACAAAACAAGAAAATGTGCAAGAAACAAGAAACATAGTAGACAGAGAGGGAACAAGAATGTGCAGAGCACAATTGTATTAGATGATAGGCTAAACATATAAAGAGGAAAACAAAACAATCAAATCAAGAAATAGGAACAAATCCTAACGACTGGTACAGCGGGCCAGAACAACTGGCAGTGTACAGTCATACGCTGTTGAGGTTATAACTAACACTCCCTCTTAAACTCAACAGTTACAAACATCAGCATTGATAATGCCCAAGTGTTGTCTCTGAAAATAAGAAAAGGTTTTGCCCAATGGCTTTGTAAAGATGTCCGCGAGCTGATCTCGTGAACCACAAAATTGAAGCGCGATTTCACCATTATTGACTAGCTCGCGTATGAAATTAAAGCGAGTGTCAATGTGCTTTCTTTTCTTATGAAAAACATGGTTTTTTGATAAAGCAATTGCTGAAGTATTGTCACAGAAGATAGGAGTTGGCTCCTTTTCTGTATGTGACATGTCATTCAATAGTCTTCGCAGCCACACAACTTGAAAAGAAGTTGAGGTAGCAGCGACATACTTTGCCTCTACAGAAGATATTGAGACAATGGGTTGCTTTTTTGATGCCCAAGAAATTAGATTTGTGCCCAGGTGAAAGGCATACCCTGAGGTGCTTTTCCGGTCATCTAGGCTGCCTGCAAAATCACTGTCAGTGTAACCAGAAAGATGATTATCTTTAGACTGAGTGTACCATAAACCAAAATTGAGAGTGCCAACAACATATCTCAGAATCCTTTTCGCCATCTTCCAATGAGAGTCTTTGGGAGATTCCATGAGCCGGGAAACAAAGTCGGCTGCATACATAATATCAGGCCTAGTTGCTGTAAGATACAACAAACTGCCTACTAAACTTTTGTACAAAGTAGAATCCACTGTAGGGCCTTCATCTTGCTTGCTCAATTTTGTGCCTAGGGGTATAGGAGTTTCTGTTGGATTGCAGTCTTCCATGCAAAATCTTTTGACGATGTCTGCTGCATACTTTTGCTGACAGGAAAAAATCCCTTTGGTTGATTGGTCAACCTCAATCCCCAAAAAATATTTCATTATGCCAAGATCTGTCATCTCAAACTTAGATTTCATGGCATGTTTAAAACTGGTTAACTCAAGATTTCCAATATATATCATGTGATCAACATATAGACAGACAATCATAATTTTACCTTGTTGATTTGTTTTGGTGTATAGAGTTGGCTCATTTTGGCTTCTGCTGAAACCTCTCTTGATCAGGTAAGTATCAATTCTGCTGTACCAAGCCCTTGGAGCTTGCTTTAAGCCATACAAGGCTTTCTTCAACCGATACACTTTGGCTGGTTGCTCTTTGACTTCAAATCCAGGTGGCTGATCCACATAGACCTCTTCTTCTAAGACACCATTAAGGAAAGCTGACTTGACATCCATCTGGTATACTTGCCATTTGTGTTGAGCTTCTATGGCTAAGAGAGTCCTTACAGTGTACAACCTTGTTACTGGAGCAAAAGTTTCACCATAATCAATGCCTAGTTGCTGTGAGAATCCCTTGGCAATAAGTCTTGCTTTGTGTTTTTCAATTTGTCCCTTTTCATTGAGTTTAGTTTTGTAAACCCACTTGACACCAATACTTGTCTTATGTTTGGGCAGATCAACAAGATCTCATGTCTTGTTCTTCTCAATGGAGTCAATCTATTGGTTCATGGCTTGAACCCAATGTGGCTCTTTAGCTTCCTCTTTAAAAGATGTAGGTTGACATGACATTAATGCAAAAAGATTGTGCTGATCAATATCATCCAACTGCTGATGGATCTCTCTCAAGCTTCGAGTTCGCTGATTTTGAAGTTCAGAGGATGAATTTCTGCTTGAAGAAGAGTTGTCCTAAGAACTTTCAAGCTGTCCTTGTCCCTGCAATCTTGGAAGGACAGGCTGATGTGTTTGCTGTCCTGAATTTTCTGTGTTTTTAGGAAGTGGCAGCAATGGATTTTGACTATCCATAGGGCGATTTTCAGACTCACTCTAGAATTGATTTTCAAGAAATTTGACATCTCTGCTGAGAATGGGTTTCTTTGAAATCGGATTGTAGAGTCTGTAGGCTTTGGATGTCTCACTATAGCCAACAAAAATGCGTTTCTCACTTTGATCATCAAGTTTCTTCGTCAATTTGGAAGGTATGTGAGTGAATGCAATGCCTCCAAAGGTCTTAAAATGAACAACATTCAGTTTTGTCCTACTCCATGCTTCTTGAGAGACCTTCATCTTGACATTGGTGGTTGGGGATCTATTCAGGATACCATGACAAAACAAGAAACAAGAAACAGAGTAAACAAAGCGGGAAGAAGAATGTGCAGAGCGCAATTGTATTAGATGATAGGATAAGCATATAAAGAGGAAAACAAAACAACCAAATGAAGAAACAGGAACAAATCCTAACGATTGGTACAGCTGGCCAGATCAACTGGCAGTGTACAGTCATACGCTGTTGAGGTTATAACTAACAAAAATTACTGCATTGTGATTTGAGAGATTTTTTTTCACCTTCTTGAGTTTTCTCTAATAATAAGTTTCAAAAACACCTATTTTTATTCAACCCCTAAGAATATAAAAATGCTTCTACATCAAAGATACCTTATTCAAGAACTTCGAACCTCCTGGTTCATTCCTCAAAACAAAAGGTATTCTATTGGTGACATTCCTCTAGTAACTTGGTGCAAGTTTTTCTTGTTCAACCTATGTAAGCCACGAGGCATCAGCTGTTGTCACGATGGCTCGTATGGCTGTTTGGGCAGATCCTTAGTTCAACATGGCTTTGTATTGTTGCTAGCCGCATCTTTGCTCTGTTTCATATTCTCATTTGAAAGTAGGAGAGATATCTAACTCATTTGGCAGATCCAAAAAGATAAGCATTGTTACCTAGCTTTCTCAAGATTCAACAGGGGCCAAGTTTCTTCATTTTTATATTGACCCTTGGGAAACTATCACCAATTTGATATTGCCCTCCGACAGCTACTGTGAGTTTAAATTTTCTGGCTTACATTCTTTAAGAAGTCGCCCAAAATTCCATTTTCTCACGCTATTATCTTTTCTAGAAACGTGCATTCTCTCGGTCATTGCACATGACTAAATGGCATAACGGTGACTGTAAAACCATGCACAATTAGCCATGCAGTCTAGGTTTGTTCTCACCAGCTAAGAATGAAGACTGATTATCACAAACATTGTGATCAACGTATATGTAAGCTTTGTAACAGGGTGCACCCAAATCATCACAGTACTTCATTTTCTCTTGTTCAGTGTTTACTGAGATCTGTGGTAAGGTGATTCTGTCAGCTTCCTACCAGACGTTGTGCAGAAGTATGAGCAGACTGTGAGATCAGAATTAGGTGTTTTTGTGAAGGAGCTATTTTTTGTGTGATTTTTTCAAGATGAACTTGTATTTTAAAATTTGAGAATCAGAGATTATTTTAAGGATGAAAATTTATATTAAAATGTATAAACCTGGGCTAAACTTACTAGTCGTTAATATGCAAAATGTAAAATGTTTAACGATACTTTTATAAAAATATTCAAATTTCTAAGGATTTTATATAGTTTCTATAAAATTTTGGCGATTTTTAAGGTAAAATAATTTTATTCTATGGAATTTAGGTGAATCGTTCTTAGAAAAAATAGAAATTAGCAAATCTTTTTTGGGGAAAAAACATGGAAAATTAACCATTTGTGAAATTTAGCCCCTAAAATCATCTATGCTGAGAATTTCTAATTTGTTTAAAGGAAGTGGACAATATTGTTTGTAACTTTCTAGCGGTATTGGAGAAGTGTTACAATGTTTTTTCAGTGTCTGTAAGTATATCAGGCAGTGGTTGTCGCAGTACAATGGTGAGACAGAGCAACAGTCAGACGACTGAACAGAGGTCAGGAAGTTTAGTGGTTCAGCTGAGTAAAGGTAATCCATAAAATTCAGTTGACAAACTCAAAAGTTTAAAAATGCCGAGTGGACAATCTACCTCGTCTGAATCACAGAAGTTAAAGGGAAAAAATTATGCATCCTTGACCATTTTAATTGGAAACATTCTGTCATATAAAAAACTGTGGGGTAAGCCCAATGGGTTAGTTCAATCGGTTGTCACCATTGTGTTGGGCATTTGGCTAGTTTTGTGTCAGTAGGTGCCTGGTTCGAATCCCCTTGGGTTAGGTGCACTAGTCTATATCGACATGTTTAACTAGGGATGCCATTCACAAATGTGGGGAAGCATGCCTTGGGTTTCCCCTGAACTTTTCCTTTGAAAAAATATAAACAACTGTGGAGAATTTTAAAGGTTATAGAGGTCAAACCTACAGTATATCCTAATACAATTGAAATTTTTTAGAACAAAAATAAGAAGGCTTTGTTATTCTTAACCTTGTCAGTAACAGACCCAATGATTAAGCATCTAAGGAATATCAAAGATGCTAAGGTGGCCTGGGAAAAATTAAAAAATATTTGGAATGCACAGATGAGTCCAGAATTACGTGTTTAAAAAAATTGCTTTATGCTACCAAGACGGAAAAAAGTAGAGAAGAATTGGTTTCAGAAATCAGATCGGTTAGTGATGAATGAACAGTGGCAAGGACTGAAATCAAAGACAATGAATTTTAGCGTGGAACTTAAATGCCTTACCAACTTCTTACAAGCCATTTAAAAGTTCCTTCAAGTTGATCGTGGAAGTAGCTCAGTTAACATCTAAAGAATTGATTAGTTTGTCAATGCATAAGAGTTCGATTGTGTGTGGAAGAAAGCGCATTCGACAAAGCATTCATGGTGAAAGGCAAGGACAATCAGACAAAGAATTTTGTGAAGCGGAGAAAGCCAGATAATCGGAGAAAAGGTAATTATGACTCTCATCAAGACTCAAAAACATGTTTTTATTGTGTAAGAGTAGGGCACTCTAAGAATCATTGTTGGTAAATCCTCAAAACAGAATTATAAAGGTCTAGAACCAAAGAGTTGAAAATCCAATTTTTATGGTGAAAATTGTGAAGAACACGAAGCAGATAATTTTATATGTCCAACAAGTGACTACAACGTGGTCGATGGGACTAAAAAATACAGCCAATGGGAATAAACTGTGGGAGTGTGAAAGAAACTCCTAAGTCCTATCTCTACTCCAATAAAAGCAGAGGAAGTGCTAACTAATTAGTCAATAGTAACACAAGAGAAAACATACTTCTTGTTTATTGCTACATTAATAATTAACTCAAATATTAATGATGTTTTGTGGTTGGATTTGGGAGCAATAAAACATATGACAAGATGAAAGGCACTAGTGGATTTGGAAACAGAATTCAATGATGGAGGCTTGGTATCAATCATTGTTGAAAAATTCAGCATTGGGAAAAATCAGCGAGGGTCCAGAATACAACTTCTCGACAACATTGGTGAAAAAATTGAAAAAATCAGCAAAAACTGGCAAACTGTTGAATTTTTTAATGCTTAGCTCAAGCACATGTAGTTTATTTCAAATTAGCATGAACTTGAACCATAAACAGTGTAGCAATACCTTATACAATAGTTGCAATAACCAAGATCACAAGAAGAATAACCATGCACAAGAACACAGTAAGTTATCATGGGAAAACCCTTCTCAATCAAGGGAAAAACCCAACAATCCTTTGCTATAGAGTCAAGAGAAGATCCCCCACACCATAAACCCTAGAGCACACAAGAGGGTGCTTCTATGACCTTGAAACTTGTGCCTAAGAGAAGTGCGCACTTCAGCCGTACAAGTAGCTTGAGAGAATGTTACAATGAAGTGTGTGTGAGTGATCCACAATGGGGATCTACCCTCTTATTTATACAAGACCTAACACAACAATAGGTGTGTCTATTGGCACAATAGGGCCGACTTCTATAACTCAATGATATAATTAATCTTTACACAAATATTAATTATCTTTACATGGTGGGGCCGACTTGTACCCTTTACACAATTAGGGTTACATAGTAAATCTTACTCTTAGACAATATAGCAAGGGATCCACACATCCCCTAGTGCTCAACCACTAGGGACACGTCCACCTGTGCTCAACCACAGGGACGTCACTCTCAACAGATCAACTCAACTAAGTCCATAGGAGTACTTGATCCGTAGGATCTTTTAAATGACTATGGTTGAGTTTTACTTTTGCATGCGTTAATTAACCATTTGAGAAAACTTAATGAAAGAATGAGGAAATAAGAGGAATTATAACAACCATATACACATATGCAGATCTGAAATGAATAATAGACAACAAACCATAAACACGCAGATTGATAACGGAGTTCGGCACAACTTTTGCCTACGTCTCCGGGCCTTTTCTTTGTGGGGGAGGCTTCTTTATTTCTGTTCAAATGCTCAAAAGTACATCGCTGCAATGCCAAATGGCTACAAGACTGATCTGGTCATGTTCGTCCAGATCTCTAGAACTCTGCAAAGAAAACGACACGCAAAACGGACGTCCGGAGCTCCCAGAAATGATCCGACAGCGTCTCCTTCTCAAAAGCTTCACTGCATCAACATGGCTTTGGCTTGGCTTTTCTTCAGCATAACTCTGCTCTGACTGCCCATAGCCTCAAACAGGGCTGGTTTATATAGCCTTGAAGTTGGTTTCTCAGCTCCAACTTCTTCCAAGAATTTTGCCTCCAAAAATGCCCAATATCCCCCAAAAATGGAGAGAATCAACTAATAATAGGCATTTTAACAATAACAAAACCAAACTTTATTAAAAAAACCCACTTTTCAATCAAAAATCGGGCGCTAGCCCTTTATTCCATGCGCATGCCCTTAACTCGGTCATATGGGGCTATTTTGGGCCAAGCGCTAGCCCATAGGCTACGCGCTAGCCCCCCCTGTCTCGCGCTAGCTCCCTGATTCCCGGTCGTATGGCCTATAAATAGAACCGTGGCTCAACTCCCCGCGCGTTTGGTGGTTAGTTCCAGGTCATATGGCGTAAACAATGGGACCACGACCCACCGTTGTAACCCCCGCGCGGTTAACACTTCCCCGTCGGTTATATAGCATGGTCATGTGTTTATATATTGCGTTGAGGGTTGGGGCTAAGCCCCAACCCTTTCCTCCGTCGTTTGAACCATTATGTAAATTCAAATATATTTTCGACCGTTATGTTAACAAGCATCACCGGCCGCTCGGGTGGCTAGCCCGTTCTGCCAGTCCGTTCGCCCCGGAGGGAGGTCACGGTTTCGAATCCCGGCCGATCCATAACAATTTTAACACATAACCATAAACCAATCACGGGGTGCCACGTGGCAACCCTTGACTGGGCCACGTGGCACCTTAACCATCAACCGATGATTGCCATGCGTCAACTGATGATTCGCCCACGTCAACTGCCGTGCTGCCCGGTCAACCTGCCCTGTCAGCCTGGCACGTCACCTGATGACGTCACTCGTGCCACGTGTCACCCTTCCAGTGGTGACACGTGTCACCTCGGGATAGGTCCAACCGTATGCCAAACCAACCAATCACATTCTACCACGTGTCGTCACTTGAGCATGCCACGTGTCATCTGCTGAAGCTGCCACGTCAGCTGTACGGATCGTACGGTTTGCATAGTCAGCGTGACACGTGGACTGTACGGATTGTACAGTGATCCCCTTTTTTGTCTGTTTGACTTTTCGGACAGAACGCGATATCTTCTCCATACGGAGCCCGTTTGATGAAGTAAATATACCGTCGGAATCAGGAAGACGAGACAGACGCAATGGCACAGGTTTCGTCGCATTCCGAGCACTTTCATTTTTGAGCATTTTTCAAGCCCTATCAGGCTTTTGGATCCGATTTCGGATCACACCTCCCCACAAAAAGACCTTTTGGTCCCCAAAAGGTTACTGACTAGTCAACAAGCTCGGGATAGGCCACTCGGCTTGTCCTTTGTCTCTAAACTCTGTCCTGTGCACCTGTCTTATCAAGATCAATTGTAACACAATCATGACAACTGACAGTATATTGTTAGCCATTTCAACCCTGTTACATCTCACTGAAGCCACTATCATCCATGTAGAAAACATTGTTAATGAAAGCATAAAAAAGACGACTGCAAATGAATTGATATACTTTAGATATCTGCACGACATGAGCTTATCTTGAAGCAACTTATGATTGATTTTCCATTCAACAACCATGTCTTGTTCTTGCTTAAGATCTATTACTTCATTTGAAACAATTAGTGTTTTGTTGCTTGCTTGCACTGCCTTTGTTAATTGTTCCATTGTTTTACTTGCTTTAACACGATAAGCACGAACTACAAAATCATGACCTTCTTTAGTGAATTGATATTGATTCTTTGTTCTGTAGAAGATTGCCTTACGATCATATAAATATGGGCTACCTAAGACCATTCCACATTCTTTTAACGACACAACATCACAAGTTACTTCATCCACATACTTAGACGAAATTGCAAATTTGATTGTGCACTGCTTTGTTATGTGCATCTGATGATGATTACTTATCCATTTAAGTGTGTAAGGCTTATGATGAGTTTGTGTTTTTAACCCCAATTTCTTAACCAATTCTTCTGAGATTAGATTAGATTGAGATCCACTGTCGATTAATGTATCTATCTTAGTGTGTCGCATGATTACCCTTATATGAAACAACTTGCTTCTACAATCAATCTCTTCACCAAATTTACCTGTCATACCAACCAATGAAATCTTTGACTCATCACCTGAATCCGATCCCAAGTCTATCGGTTTTGATGTCGTTGTTGCTACTGTTTGCGTTCCCTTCTTTTCTTTGAACCACTTTGGCCTCTTCTCGGGATGCAACTGCCAACATTTGTCCTCATCATGTCCCTCTTTCTTGCAATGCTTGCAAGTAGGCTTTCCTTCCTTCTTTGTCACAACATTTGCATTCTTGCCATTGCCATGCCTTTTCCTCTTGTCTTCTTTCTTTGAAAACGACGATTCCCCTGACACACCTGCTTTCCCTGCCTCAATATATGTAGCTTGAACAGAAACCTCATCAAGGTTAGTGGGTCCAAACATGAAAACAATGTTTCTAATATGCGCAGGCAAACCACCTATATACTTCATAAGGGTTTCTTGTGTTTGCAAAGGAATGTCTAACATTAATGC
>ML782708.1:249978-261767 GCA_009831015.1 Picea engelmannii
GAGGATCAAGTAGCCCCAAAACTTTTTCTGGGGTCTTATCCACCAAGGTCAGAGACCAAGGATCAACCCATGCCGTATGCATGGGTACCCTGGACATTTCCAGGGGCCCTAGGCTTATCTAGGGGCTTTAACTGCTTGGTCCTGGACCAAGAACTCTAGTCGTATACTGGGGGCCCTCTCAGGGGTCTTTACTGCTTGGTTATTCACCAAGAACCCCAGTCGTTTACTGGGGGCCCTCACAAGGGTCTTTTGCCATGGCACTGACTGTTTGGTCCCAGACCAAGTACCCCAGGAGTGCACTGGGGGCCCTAGATCTCGTCTAGGGTCTTAGCCATCCTCCAGGAGAATGGCTCTTGCAGCTGCTTATAAATTTAACAATTACAAAGCATTATCGATCGTGAGCAAGATGGTGATAGGTTTGCCAAAGATCCAAGTGAATCATGAAGGCATATGCAAGGGATGTGCACAAGGCAAGAACGCGAAGAACCCATTTCCAAGCAGTAACAACAAAGCTAAAGGAGCCTTGGACATCGTACATTCAGATGTGTGTGGACCAATGTCAGCCACTTCACTTAGTGGGTATGTATATTATGTTTTATTTATTGATGATTTCTCATGTAACACCTGGATTTACTTTTTGAAAGTTAAAAGTGAACTATTCAACAAGTTCAAAGAATTCAAAGTACTTGTTGAAAACCTTTTTGAAAAGAAGATAAAGATCTTAACGTCGGATAATGGAGGAGAATTCACATCAGATGAACTCAAGACACTCTGCAAAGAAGTTGGGATTAAGAAGGAGCTCTCTACTCCCTACTATCCTCAGCACAATGGTGTGGCAGAAAGAAAGAACCGAACACTTATGGAAGTAGTAAAGGCCATTATTCATGATCAAGGTTTACCGATGCATCTGTGGGTAGAAGCAGCCATGACTGATGTATATGTGCAGAACATAAGTCCCCATCGTGTACTTGGGAACATGACACCAAAAGAAATGTTTACAGGTAAAGAGCCAGACGTCAGTCACTTGAGGATATTTGGCTGTCCAGTGTATGTGCATGTCCCCAAGGACAAGAAATCGAAGTTGGACCCTTAAGGCAAGAAGGGTATATTTGTTGGATATAGTGAAACATCGAAGGCATAGAAAGTCTACATCCCTGGTCACCAACATATTGAGACTAGCAGAGATTTCACCTTTGACGAGGATGCAACCTTTAGTAGATCGAGACAGAATCATTTAGATGAGGTCCATGATGAGGAACCTGAAGCTATCCGAGTTGCAGATACAGATGCAGGCAATGATATTGTACCAGAAGATCATGATATGGAAGAACCATAAAGACCTGTAGATTCATCCCAAGAGATGAATACAAAAAAGAGCAGACCAACTTGGGCTCGAGAAATTATTCAGGATGCAGAGAAGTATGGTGCTCCAGATGGATCTTTCAGACAAAGCAAGAGACCATGACCATACTCTAGTTATGTGGTATTGATAAGTAACATGTTAAAATTAATGCAGCTGCAAGAGCCATTCTCCGGGAGGATGGCAAAGATCCTAGCTGAGATCTAGGGCCCCCAATACACTCCTGGGGTTCTTGGTCTGGGACCAAGTAGTTAGAGCCATGGAAAAAGACCGTAGTGTGGGCCCTTAGTGTATTGCTGGGGTTCTTGGTCAAGGACCAAACAATTTTGATGGTATAAGTCCCTAGATGTGTTCTAGGGCCCCTGGATGTGTTCCAGGGAATCCTTGCTCGGTGGTTGGATTGATCCTTGGTTGTGTACCTTGGTGGATAAGACCCTAGTTGTGATCTAGGGCCCCTAGTTGCGTTCTGGGGTATCCTGGTCTGGGACCATGCAATTTCTTGGTTAAGTACCAAGCCGAGATAATGTGTGACCCTCTTCTCTCCCTGGATGGTCCATGAGACCTAGGAGCAGTTAAGAAGAAGGGCATGATCACATCATCGACATTCCTCTTATGCCGGGATGATAAAAGCTTATAAGTTATATCATGAGACTCTGTGGACTTTCTGCCATTAAAGAAGAACTTACCCTCTTGAGTTATGTCTCCCTTAATTGTTGTGTGGGTTTTTGGTTTGAAAGCTAGCTTCCTTGTTTTTGGTTCCTTGACTTGTTTTATAATTTAAACATTTAATATTTTAATTTTAAAATATTAATTGTTTATTTATTTTTTAGGGTTTAATCTAACCCTCTAATTAGGGCTATTTTGCTAACCCTAACCTACCTACCTAAACTATAAATAGAAGAGACCTCTCCTCTCTCTAGACACACACTCACTCTTCTTTCTAGTTGAGTCTTGGTCTGAGGTTTTTGCTACGGCTCCTATTGTTCTGGTTATTGAAGTGGTGCGACCCTCTTTAGGATAGCTTTTGCTGTGGCTCCTTTGTTTTGGCCATTGAAGTGGTGTGACTCTCTTGGTGTAGCCACCGTGGGCTTATCTCCCTTGTCCCTTACTGCCACTGACCCCTAAGGGTCTTCCTTAGCCTACCACAGGTTTTGGTTGCTGGTTGGGGTTTTTCTTCTTCTCCTTGCTGGTGCCGCCCTGCTTCTCTTCTTGTTGGTACTGCCCTCCTCATTTGTTGCTAGTGTCACCTGTGTACGCTGCTTGTTGATGCCACCTGTGTATGTTGTCTTTTCTCCTTGCTGGTGCCACCTGTAGGCTGCCCTACCTTACAACATTTAGTACCCTAATCAGGGTTTGATGAGGTAGCCATAAAACTGCTATTTATTTCAGTCTTTTGCTGTTGCAGTTTCATATTCTTGGACATAATTATTAAGGCTGTTTGTGGCCTCCTTTTTCAACCACTAGTTTGGATAGTAGTGTCCTGGTTTCAGTCCTCTTACTTGATGTTTGGCTTGCTGGTCAGTTTTCTGATTTCACCCTAAAGTTCTTCTTGGCAAAATTGTTCAAAAGATCACGATGAGATCTACCTCTGAGGGTTTGATCCATGACCCTTAAAGATTTTTCTGAGCATATAGAAAAGAGGATAACAACAAACACCTCAGGTAAATCTATTCTTTGTTTTGTTAAGGTAAAGATCTATAATTTCTGTTATTAGTTTTTTGAGTATATTGCTGATCTAGAATTATAGTAATAAAATAAATTTTAAAATTATTTTCTGTTCTTAGCTAGTCTATTTTTGCCCTTATATTCTAACATGGGATCAAAGCTTAGGGCGTGAAAAGAGCTCAATTGTGACAGACTTTTGAGCCTGCGTAGATCCACACTTAAGGGTTTGTTTTGCAGATCAACAATAAACTTGTTTTCAGTATGGCTTCATCTTCAGTCAAAGCAGAAGATAGGCTTGAAGGGGCTTCAAACTTCAATGCCTGGAAGGCTAGGGTTTTTAATATCCTAAAAGAAGGTGACTTGGATGAGCTGGTTACCAGGGTGATGGAAGAGCCTACGTCAAGTGTAGGAAAATCAGCCTATAAGAAGAGGCAAGAGAAAGCCAAGAGGGTCATTTTTGACTCAGTTAAAGACAACATGATGCCCCTTATTGCTCATCTAAGGACAGCTAAGGAATGCTTTGATGCCCTAGCAAATCTATATGAAAAGAAGGCCCCAACTCATAAGAGGACTTTGAAGAAACAACTACGTACATTAAAGACGGGAAATGATGAAACCATCTCTGCCTTTTTTTCCAAAATTGCCCAAACAAGAGATCAACTTGCAACAATTGGAGTTGCAGTGGATGATGATGACCTTGTACAAACAACAATAGATGGTCTTCCTGAATCATGGGAGACATTTCTCTCATCAGTCAATGGTAGAGAAGTTTAACCCAACTTCGAGAGATTATGGCATGATTGCTTGGAAGAAGAGGGAAGACTTAAAGCAGAAATGAACCCTCAACAGTGAAAGACCATGCTCTTTCAGTGAAAGCCAAGAAATGGTTGAGGTTTCTTCAACACAAAGGCAAAGGTAAGAAACCCCAAGGTAAGCACTCTCACTCTCACTCTCATTTATCTAAGTAAGATGGTTTAACTGTAACAATCTAGGTCATTTTGCGGAAGAGCCTCAAAGAAAGAGAACCAGAGCTGCTACTAAAGAACAAGAACAACGTAGAGAAAGTTATCTTGTTTCATCTCTCTCCAGTACTGTCACCAAATCAAAAGAAATTTGGTTAGTGGACAACGGGGCCTCCAAGCACATGACGGGCTTCAAATAGAACCTTGTGAACTATCGAGATAAGAAGTTCAATGTGAAGGTAGAATTGGGTGATGATGGCACTTATGCCATCAAAGGAATTGGATCAACATCCTTTCAGCTTCAGTCAGTTAATGTATTTCATATTGAAGAAATTCTTTATGTTCCTGGATTAAAGAAAAATCTTATCTTAGTTACAGTTCTAGAAAGTAAGGGTACTCAGTAGCCTTCTCCAAAGGAAAGGCTCTTATGTGGCTGTCAAATGAAAGTATGAGCTCAACCATGACAATCATAGCTCAAGAAGGTGGACTTTACAAAGTCACTGGTCAAGTTATTCAAGCATTAGCTCATGAGATGATCAACCCCTGCGAATTATGGCACAAAAGGTTTGGACATCTCAACTATAATGCTCTCCCAGGTTTGCAAAAGATGGTAACATGTATGCCAATTTTTTCTTTTGAGCATGATAATATTTGTAGAGGCTGTGCTCTTGGTAAAAATACAAAGAAATCTTACCCTCACAGTAATAGAAAAACTAATGGTATCTTTGATCTTATTCATTCTGATCTATGTGGACCTATGACTGCTCCGTCCATGAATGGTTGTCTTTATTATATTGTTTTTATTGATGATTGTTCTCGTAAAACCTGGATTTACTTTCTGAAAACTAAAGATGAATCTTTCAGTAAATTTCAGGATTTTAAGAATCTTGTTGAGAATCAGAGAGGTAGACATGTCCGTGTTTTCAGAACAGACAATGGAAAATAATTTGACTCCCACAAGTATGATGATCTCTGTCGGGCTTCTAGGATTAAGAGGGAGTTGACCGTGCCTTATAATCGCTAGTAGAATGGGGTTGCAGAAAGAAAGAACAAGCCGATTTGTGAAGCAACCAGAGCTATAATGTATGATTAGAACCTTCCATTATCTCTTTGGGCCGAAGCTGCTAGTACTGCAGTCTACATTCAAAACATGTGTCCTCATAAAGCCTTCGCAGAGAAAACTTCGGAAGAAGTCTTCACGGGTAAGAAACCTTCAGTTGACCATTTGAGAATTTTTGGTAGTCCTGTCTACATTCATGCACCAAAAGAAAAGAGGACTAAGCTAGAGCCCTCTGGAAAGAAAGACACTTTTGTGGGGTACAGTGAGACCTCAAAAGCATATCGAATCTATGTACCAGGGAAAAAGTACATAGAGGTCAATAGAGATGTGACCTTCCATGAGGAAGCCGCTTTTCATCATTCCAAAGAACTTCCATTTGATACAGAGGAGCACGAAGCTCCATCTCCAAAACCTTCAGATTCACAACCTTCAGATGAACAGAGGGAGGAGGCCAAAGAGCCTACAATGGATCCCATAAGGGATTCTGTTGAGTTTCCCCTAGAGAAACCTCATGTCAAAAGGAAGCTAGCAAGGTGCCGTGAAATTTTAAAGGAAGCAGAAAAGCATGCAACACCTAAAGGTACTTTCAGATAAAGCAAGAAGCCAAATAAATAATCAGGTTTGATAGCTCAATTGAATCTTGTGATTGATTCAGAACTTTCCACCTTTGATGGGGCTGCCAAACATAAAGTGTGGAAGGATGCCATGATAGAAAGTCAATATTGAAGAATGATGTATGGGAAGTCGTCCCAATACCTCAAGGGAAATCAATAGTAACCTCTAAATGGATTTACAAAATAAAGCATGCAGTAAATGGCAGTGTTGAAAAATACAAAGCTAGATTTGTGGCTCGTGGCTTCTCTATGAAAGAAGGAATTGATATGATGAGATTTTTGCTCCTATTGCCAGGTATACCTCTATTAGAATCATCATCTTTCGTGCTTCAGTTTTCAATTGGAAACTTCACCAAATGGATGTTAAGACTGCTTTTCTTAATGGTGAAGTTAAGCAAGAGGTTCATATCGAGCAACTTGAGGGTTTTGTGATCGATGGGAAAGAATCCCATGTCTGCAAACTCAAGAAAGCCTTGTATGGATTGAAACAGGCTACGAGAGCTTGGTATGACAGAATTGACAATTTTCTTCAGAGTCTTGGGTTCTCCAAGAGTATAGCAGATCCTAATCTTTATATAAAGATTGTGAAGAATCATCCTATTATCTTGGTTTAATATGTGGATGATTTGTTCCTTACTGGAGAGGAATATCTGATAACTCAGACTAAGAGGGAGCTATCAACAGAGTTTGAAATGAAGGACTTTGGTCTTATGCATTGCTTTCTTGGCTTAGAGGTGTGGCAGAAACCTGGTGAGATCTTTCTCTCACAAAGCAGGTATGCAGTTGATGTGCTTCGTAGATTTGGGATGCTGGACTGTAATTCCATGACCACACCTATGATTTCTAACTTGAAGAAGTTACATGATCAAGCTACAGGTTCAGATCCAAAAGACCCTATCGTATATCGTCAGATTATTGGGTCCTTGATGTATCTAGTACACACCAGACCGAACATTTGTTACGCAGTGAATGCCCTCAACCAGTTCATGTGTGAGCTGAAATAGATTCATATGGTTGCTGCTAAGCATATTCTCAGATATGTCCCAAGGACTATAGCCTATGGGCTCAGATACACTTCCAGTGGAGGTGTAATGCTTCATGGCTATATAGATTCAGATTGGATGGGCAATACAGTGGACCGAAAGAGCACTTTCAGATATTGTTTCAGTTTGGGTTCAGTTATGATCTTTTGGTCCAGTAGGAAGCAGGGCTCCATAGCCCAAAGCAATGCAGAGGTATAATACATTTTTGCAAGTGGTGCTAGAAGAGAAGCAGTGTGGCTCATAAAGCTACTCTCAGATTTGTTCAGTGCTGAGCTGGAACCCACAGTAATTCACTGTGATAACCAGAGCTGTATAAAGTTCTCTGAGAATCCTTTGTTTCATGACAAATTGAAACACATTGAGATGAGATATCACTATGTTCGGGACATGGTGCAGAAGAACATTCTCAGTATTTAGTATGTTCCGATGGCGAAACAAACTGCAGATATTTTGACCAAGCCTCTGTCGTTGACAAAGTTTGTGTACTTTCGAGACGAGCTTGGTTTTGCTGAGAATGCCTCTCTTGCTGAGAGGGAGTGTTAAAATTAATGCAGTTGCAAGAGCCATTCTCCGGGAGGATGGAAAAGACCCTAGCTAAGATCTAGGGCCCCCAGTACACTCCCGGGGTTCTTGATCTAGGACCAAGCAGTTAGAGCCATGGCAAAAGACCCTAGTGAGGGCCCCCAATGTATTGCTGGGGTTCTTGGTCAAGGACCAAGGTATTTTGATGGACCTAGATGTGTTCTAGGGCCCCTGGATGTGTTTCGGGGAATCCTTGCTCGATGCTTGGATTGATCCTTGGTTATGTACCTTGGTGGATAAGACCCTAGTTGTGATCTAGCGCCCCCAGTTGCGTTATGGGTTACCCTGGTCTGGGACCAGGCAATTTCTTGGTTAAGTACCAAGCCAAGATAATGTGTGACCCTCTTCTCTCTCGGGATGATCCATGAGACCTAGGAGCAGTTAAGAAGAAGGGCATGATCACCTCATCAACATTCCTCTTATGCCGGGATGGTAAAAGCTTANGGACTTTCTGTGATTAAAGAAGAACTTACCCTCTTGAGTTACGTCTCCCTTAATTGTTGTGTGGGTTTTTGGTTTGAAAGCTAGCCTCCTTGTTTTTGGTTCCTTGACTTGTTTTATAATTTAAACATTTAATATTTTAATTTTAAAATATTAATTGTTTATTTATTTTTTAGGGTTTAATCTAACCCTAAAATTAGGGCTATTTTGCTAACCCTAACCTACCTACCTAAACTGTAAATAGAAGAGACCTCTCCTCTCTCTAGAAACACACTCACTCTTCTTTCTAGCCGAGTCTTGGTCTGAGGTTTTTGCTGCGGCTCCTATTGTTCTGGTTATTGAAGTGGTGCGGCCCTCTTTATGATAGTTTTTGTTGTGACTCCTTTGTTTTAGTCATTGAAGTGGTGCGACTCTCTTGGTGTAGCCACCGTGGGCTTGTCTCCCTTGTCCCTTGTTGTCGCTGACTCCTAAGGGTCTTCCTTAGCCTACCACAAGTTCTGGTTGATGGTTGGGGTTTTTCTTCTTCTCCTTGTTGGTGCGGCCCTCCTTCTCTTCTTGTTGGTACCGCCCTCCTCATTTGTTGCTAGTGTCACCTGTGTATGCTGCTTACTGATGCCACCTGTGTATGCTGTCTTTTCTCCTTGTTGGTGCCACCTGTAGGCTGCCCTACCTTACAACATTTAGTACCCTAATCAGGGTTTGATGAGGCAGCCATACAACTGCTATTTATTTTAGTCTTTTGTTGTAGTAGTTTCATATTCTTGGACATAATTGTTAAGACTGTTAGTGGCCTCCTTTTTCAGCCACTAGTTTGGACAGTAGTGTCTTGGTTTTAGTCCTCTTACTTGATGTTCGGCTTGCTGGTCAATTTTCTGATTTCACCCTAAAGTTCTTCTTGGAAAAATTCTTCAAAAGATCATGATGAGATCTACCCCTGAGGGTTTGATCCATGACCCTTAAAGCTTTTTCTGAGCATACAGAAAAGAGGATAACAACAAACACCCCAGGTAAATCTGTTCTTTGTTTTGTTAAGGTAAAGATCTATAATTTATGTTATTAGTTTTTTTGAGTATATTGCTGATCTAGAATTATAGCAATAAAATAAATTTTAAAATTATTTTCTGTTCTTAGCTAGTCTATTTTTGCCCTTATATTCTAACATGACATTATTGATGCTGAGCCTACTTGTTATGAAGAGAGGCTGCAGAGAAGAAAGACTGTAAGGATGCCATGATTGAGGAGTACCGGTCCATTGTAAAGAATGATGTTTGGGATGTGGTTCCTGTTGATGATTGCAGTTATGTGAGACATTCTCCAGTTTACAAACCTGAGAGATGTTGATCGTTGCAGCTATGTGAGACATTCTCCAGCTTACAAACCTGAGAGAAAGCCCCTGAGAGGGGTGTGTGGTTCCTATCTGAGACAGAGCTGGAACGTAGAGATGACCTCCTCCATACAAAAAGTTGAAAAGAACTCTAGATGATTCTCCTGTGTAACGCAGTGAGAAAGGAGATCTGCAGAGTTGGACGTGCCTATGACTGAGCACAAGGTGAACGTGTGAAATCCCAAAGTGTTGGGTGCATCGTCATGAGAACAGAAATGAAGATGATGTATTAGCCTCCTTTGAGCAGAAGAGTTGACGATAAACTCCAGATGACTCTCCTGTGTAATGCAGTGGGAAAGAAGATCTGTTGAGTGGACGTGCCTGTGGACGAACAAAGGTGAATGTGATCCTAGTGGCTGAGCACTAATGAAGAAGTGGTTCTTCTGTGTAATGCAGTGAACCAAGAGATATGGACATCCCTATGGATGTGCCCCTAGTGGATGAGCTCTAGTGGGTGTATAAGATCCCTTGCTATATTGTTCAAGAGTCAGACCTGCCTGTAACCCTAATTGTAATGTAAAGGGTACAGGTTGGCCCCACCTTAATGTGACTGGTAATTAATGTAAAAGATAATTAATCTAGTTAATATTAATTATATTATAAGCTAGTGAGGTCGGCCCTGTTGTGCTAATAGACACTTCTGTTGACATGTTCAATTTAGTATAAGTAAAGGTAAATTCCCCATTGAGGAATCATATCTTTCACATGAGTTTGGAAATTTCAACAAGTACATCTTCTTGGGAAAAGTGTGCACCTCTCTGGGGCGCTAGTCTTCTAGGGTTTGAGCACCCTCTTGTGTGCTAGGTCTTATTGGTGGTGAAGGTCTTTCTCTTGAAGAATATAGCAAAGGATTTGGCTGGGTTTTCTTCCCTTTTGAGAAGGGTTTCCCTGGATACTTCTTGTATTCTTGTGCATGGTGTTTCTTCTTGTGATCTTGGTTGCTGCAACATTATTGTTTATGGTTAAGACAAATGCAAAAAATGGAATGAACTACATGCTTAACCTAGCTTATTCAAAAATCAACATGGTATTAGAGCATAGGTCTTGAAGAGCCCATTGCACAAACATTTTCCAACCATCCTCTCTCACTTCTGTAGAAACCGTACGACCCTCCTAGGGTTCCCAGAAAATTCGTACGAGCTACTACTCTGAGGGTTTCCAACACTCGAAACTTGGACGTTGAGGCTAAAAAGGACATAGATGTGTGACCTCCTTCAACGCACCTCCAACAACTCTCAAATCTCAATTCCGAGCATTTTGACTTTTTGGCCCTAGGGTTTCTAGGGTTTCGCCAATTTTTGCAGAAAATTTCAGAATTGTGTTTCTGCAACTCTTTGAAGAAGCTCTTCAGCTTATGAGGGATATCAAAATTCTCAAGGCTTATTGTTGGCAATCATAAGTCTAACAAAACCTAAAAGTGTTAGCCTAGCCTAACCGTTAGGTTTTCTAGCCTAGTTGACAAGGGTTGGTGAAGAATCCAAAATGAGCAAAATCATGATGGGAAGCAAGCTTGATGACTCAAGCAAACTCAGTTCCAGGAAGACAAAAGCTCAAAGAAATAAAGACATCAACATCTCAACACTCTCATGTATGGTCCCTACCAATGATAATACTTGGTTAATTGATAGTGGTGCTTCAAGGCACATGACCGGTCTTAAAAATCACCTAACACATTTCATTGAGAAAGAGACACATCTACATGTTGTTCTTGGAGATGATGCCAGATATAATGTGAGAGGAGTTGGAACTTCTACCTTCCAACTAGACTTAAATATGTAGCTCAAATTAGAAGAAGTACTATATGTACCCGGAATGAAGAGAAATCTTGTCTCTATTTCTGCTTTGGAAGACAAAGGCTACAAGATTACTTTCTCAGAAGGAAGAGTCCTTGCATGGCACAAAGACACTCATATAAGCTCGGCCAAGGAAATTGGTGTCCGAGAAAACAACTTGTATAGATTAACCATCAAACCAGTTCAAGCCTTGCTACATGACACTATCAACTTAAGTGAGCTATGGCATAGAAGACTTGCTCACATTCATTATAGAGCTCTTCCATGTCTAGGGAAAATGGTAACAGGTCTACCATAAATATAGATCCAACAAAAAGGTGTTTGCAAAGGTTGTGCCCTTGGCAAAAATGTTAAAGGATCATTTTCAAGCAGTAACAATAGATCCAAGGAAATCTTGGACTTGATACAAACATAGTTACCGACTTAATGAGAACTGTGACCTCAAAACGAGAACTCTAGCCCAAAAAACCCATATTTTTCCAAAAAAAACATGAAAATCAACCCCAAATCAAAAAATGGTGCTATCAATAGCACCATTTTTTCAAACGGGTCAAAATTACAACATTTTTCAAACATGGTCTTCAAAACTCATACAGTAGCACAGAAAAACCTTCAAATCGACACTTAAATTAAAAAAAATGATGTTATAGATTTTTTTTTTTCAAAACGTTAAATTTATAGATATTTTGAAATCTTATTTTTAGCAATCGGTACCATTAAAATCAAAACCGCAAAATCAACCATCAAATTGAAATGAACTGCTACCAGTAGCACCCATTTTAAATTTGGGGTATTAAAGTGAGATTTTTTTAAAAGTGATAATCAAAATCATCGTTACTGCAAAGAAAACCATCAAATCAACTCTTAAATGCTTACTTTTTAAAT
>ML782708.1:262969-285951 GCA_009831015.1 Picea engelmannii
TTTGTTAATTTGTGCGGGACCTGTTGGCTACGTGATTAACCTGTGGCTTGAGAAACCGCGACTCAAGGGCATCTAAGCTGTCAAAATCACCCGGTGATTGCACCCGGCCTGAGCCACACCAACCCTTAACATGGTTGGATTTTTTGTCCCCACAGGTTTCGAACCGGTGACTTTAACATCACGGAGTGGCTTAACAACACACTCCGTCACCGACTGTCCTACACCTCGGGGACGAGATTTTCTTTTATTTGGTAATTATATAAATTTGATTTTTTTTTTTTTTCGTTCTTTTTAAATTTCAACTCTTTAATTTTCTTAGTTTTTTTTAGTTTTAATTTATCAAAAACAAATTCAATTATATTTTTTTGCTAAATGTTTAAAAATAGTGTTATTTAACTACAATGATTTTTTATCTATTAAAAAAAACTTTAAAAATGTGTTAAAAATGATATTTTCCACTATATTTAAAAAATATGGAACCATAAATTAATTAAGGAGACGAAAATTGGTATTTTCAAAAATTTAAATGGTAAAAAATATTTTAAGACTGAGAGAAGTATGGAAAAATGACTAAAAGCACTGTTGATAACAAAATTAAAAAAAAAAAATTTTAAAAATTGAAAATAAATGAAAAAAACAAGCATTTACAAAAAAAAAGTGGAAACATTATGTATCAGAAAATTTAAAATATTAAAAAACCACCTAAAAATGGAGGGGGGTGCTACTGGTAGCACCATTTTTAAAAATGGGGTAAAAAACCTGACCACCCAAAAAACGAGAACTCTGTAGAGTTCTCGTTAAGTTGGTAACTATGTTTACACAGATGTATGTGGCCCAATGACTGTTGCATCTCTGAATGGGTACCTCTACTATGTACTCTTCATAGATGATCACTCCCGGAAAACTAGGATTTACTTTCTAAAGAACAAGGATGGAGTCCTTGCAAAATTTCAAGAATTCAAAGCTCAGGTTGAGAATCAAACCGGAAGAAAAGTCAAAATATTAAGATCAGATAATGGAGGAGAATACACCTCAAAAGAATTCAACAGTTTTTGTATTGAAGCAGGGATCAAGAGGGAGTTCACAGTTCCTTACAACCCTCGACAAAATAGGGTTGCTGAAAGGAAAAATAGAACTATCGTTGAGGCAAATAAAGCAATGATACATGATTAGAGTCTACCTATGACTCTATGGGCAGAAGTATATATGACAACAGTATATGTTCAAAGCCGAAGTCCTCATCAGATCTTGAAGAACATTACTTCAGAAGAAGCCTTCACCAAAGTGAAGCCTCAGATTGGACACTTCAGAATGTTTGGATGTCCAATATATCTTCATGTACCTAAAGAAAAGAGATCCAAACTAGAACCTTCAGGAAGAGGGGACATTTGTAGGATACAGTGAATCCTCAAAAGCATATCGAATCTACATTCCAGTTCAGAGACAAATTGAAGTAAGCAAAGATGTTACTTTTGAAGGAGAAGTAGCCTTCTAGAAATCCAGAGAAGCTCAGATGGAAATTGATAGTGAAACAATGCCTTCTCCCCCTTCAGCAGTTTAGAGGGAGACAAATATTATTCCAGATGATCCAATAGCTCCAGTTGATCCAGTTGCTCCAGTAGATTCAGTTGCTCCAAGCAACATACCCAGAGACATTACAGTTGGACATAAAAGGCCTGCTTGGGCCCGACAACTCTACAAGAAGTAGAAGGGCATAAAGCCCCACAAGGAAGAACTAGAGAAAACAAGAGACCAAAGAGATTCTCAAGCTACCTTTCGGCCATGACCCACATTATTGACTTAGAGCCATCTTGTCATGGAGAAGCTTCAGGTGAACAAGTATGGCAAGATGCCATGACTGAAGAATACCAATCTGTATTAAAAAATGATGTATGGAATGTTGTTCCAAGACCAGAGGGAAAGTCTGTAGTGACTTCCAAATGGATTTACAAAATCAAGCATGCTGCCGATGGAAGCATCGAAAAATACAAAGCAAGATTTGTGCCCAGAGGGTTTTCACAAGTAGAGGGAGTTGACTATGACAAGACTTTCGCATCAGTAGTCCGATACACCTCCATCCGATCTATCATTGCACTAGCTGCTTCCATGGGTTGGAAACTACATCAGATGGATGTAAAGACAACCTTTCTCAATGGTGAAATTGAGGAAGAAGTTTATATTGAGCAACCAGAAGGATTCGTTGTACACAACGAAAGATCTCATGTATGCGGGTTGAAGAAATCCCTATATGGCCTAAAGCAAGCACCACGTGCTTGGTACGAGAAAATGGATGGATTTCTGATGAGTTTGGGCTTCAACAAAAGTGCTACTGATCCAAACTTATACTATCACATTGATGGCAATGAGTGTTTGATTTTGGTCCTATATGTGGATGACCTTTTCCTCACCAGTTCAGAGAGACTCATTGCCGAATGCAAACAAGCATTGACTGCAAAATTTGAAATGAAAGATTTGGGCTTGATGCACTACTTCTTGGGACTAGAAGTATGGCAGAGAACAAATGAGATTTTCCTGAGTCAAGGAAAATATATTATGGAGATACTGAAAAAGTTCGGCATGACAAAATGCAAATCCATGCCCACTCCAATGGTAATGGATTTGAAGAAAATGAGTGATGTTGATTCAGGAGATGTAGATCCACACTTATACCGACAATTGATTGGATCTCTGCTGTATCTGGTTAACAATAGACCGAACATTTGCTATGCTGTAAATGTGCTTAGCCAGTTTATGAGCCAACCGAGACAAACACACTGGATAACTGCAAAACATGTATTGAGATACTTACGAGGCACAATTGGTTATGGCCTGAGATATGCATCCAGTGTGGACTTGAGCCTGTAAGGATATGTCGATGCAGATTGGGTAGGAAGCGCAGTAGACAGAAAAAGCACCTCCGGTTGTTGCTTCACTTTAGGTTCAGCCATGGTTTCCTGGTGTAGCAGAAAACAAAGCTCTGTGGCATTAAGCACCGCAGAGGCAGAGTACATTGCATTGAGTGCGGCAGTTCGTGAAGCAGTGTGGCTTCGCAAACTTCTCACTGACTTGTTCGATCATGAGATGGATCCTACTACTGATCATTGTGATAACCAGAGCTGTGTAAAGCTCTCCGAGAACTCGACGTTTCATGACAGATCGAAACACATTGAAATAAAGTATCACTATATCATAGACATGGTGCAGAGGAAGGCAATACACGTACAGTATCTTCCTAGCATCAACCAATTCTGATGAAGTATCAACTAGGAGCTTCAATTTTGTTTCCATGGGTGTGTTCATGGCTTTACATTCCAACATATCAAACCTCTTCAGTAATTCAACTACATACTTCCCTTGGTTAAGGAAGATTTTCTATGGACTCTGCCAAACTTCAAGACCTAAGAAATAGTGCATTAGGGCTAGGTCTTTCATCTCAAATTCTGCAACGAGCTTATTCTTACAATAAGTGATGAGATTTTCTTCTCCAGTTAAAAATAAGTCATCCACATACATCAACAATAGAACTGGCTCATCATTCATAACCTTGAAGTAAAGGTTAGAATCAACTTTACTTTTGGTAAAGCTCAAGCTAGTCAGGAAACTATCAATTCTGCCATACCAAGCTCTAGGAGCTTGCTTCAACTCGTACAGAGCCTTCTTCAACCCGTAGACATGAGTCTTTCTATCTTCAACTTCAAACCCTTGAGGTTGTTCTATATACACTTCTTCAATAATACCATTTAAGAAAGCTATTTTCACATCCATCTGGTGTAATTTCCATTTCATCTTGGATGCAAGAGCTATGATGGTTCTGATAGAAGTTTATTTGGCTACAGGAGCAAACGTCTCTTCATAATCAATGCCTTCATTTTGAGAAAAGCCACGAGCTACAAACCTTGCTTTATGGTTTTCAATACTTCCATCTGTAGCATGTTTTATCTTGTATAACCATTTGGAAGATACCACATCTTTGTTCTTCGGTCTGGGAACTATTTCCCATACATTATTCTTTATAATGGATTGGTATTCTTCTGTCATGGCATCCGTCCATTGTTTCTTCTGAATGGCTTCTTCAAAGCAAGTAGGCTCCTTTTCTATGAGATCAAACATCAAAGCCATGTAACTAGAGAATGGCCTAGGTTTCTTGATTTGTCTCATGGTTCCTTCTGGGGCACCATACTTCTCTCCATCTTGAATAAGTTTCCTTGCCCAAGTTGGCTTTCTCTTGTGAGAGATAGTCATTTGGGGAGGTTCTTGAGATTGTGTCATATTATGGTCTTCTGGAATCTCATCATCAGGGGTATCTGTAACTTCCCTCACTGGTTCTGCAACTTTGGGAGCTACAGGCTGTTCTTCATATACTTCTTCAAGCTGACATCTCCTTGATTTCTTGAGTGTTGCATCTTCATCAAAGGTTACATCTCTGCTGATCTCAATATGATGGTAACCTGGTATGTAAATTCTGAAGGCCTTAGAGACCTCACAGTATCCAACAAATACTCTCTTCTTTCTTGAAGGGTCTAGCTTAGTTCTCCTTTCTTTCGGAATGTGTACAAACACTAGACAACCAAATATCTTGAGATGGCTTACTTCTGGCTTCTTTCCGGAGAACATTTCTTTGGGGTTTTTGAATCCAAGTGCACTATGGGATAATCTGTTTTGGACATACACTGTTGTTCTTGCTGCTTCAACCCATAAGTGCATTGGAAGATCTTGATCATTGATCATAGCCCTCACTACTTCCATTATTGTTCTATTCTTTATTTCTGCTACACCATTTTGCTGAGGATTATAGGGAGTAGTGAGCTCCCTCTTAATCCCGACATCTTTGCAAAAGCTTACAAATTCTTTTGAGGTGTATTCTCCTCCATTATCTGACCTGAGTATCTTGATTTTTTTCTTTTGGAGAGATTTTCTATTAAGGCTTTGAATTCCTTGAATTTTCCAAATACTTCATCTTTTGATTTCAAGAAATAAACCCAAGTCTTGCGAGAATAATCATCAATAAATGACACATAGTATACATAATCACTAAGAGAGGTTGATGGCATTGGTCCACATGCATCTGAATGGATGAGCTCCAAGATTCCTTCTGCTTTACTGTCGCTCTTCGTGAAAGGATTCTTTATGTTCTTTCCTTGTGCACATCCCTTGCACACACCTTCATGATCAACCTTGAATTCTGGTAGACCTGTCACTACCTTGATTTCATAGGGTAAGGCTTTGTAGTTGATGTGAGCTAGTCTTCTATGCCAAAGTTCACATGGAATCTAAGTGGAGTGAGTCAAGGCTGCATTTGAGTGACCTTTTAACTTATATAGGCCACCTTCTTCTATTCCAATAACAATTGCATCTTCTATGGTTTTTCCTTTAGGCCACATGAGAACTTCACCATCTATAAATGCAATTCTGAAGCCTTTCTTATCTAAAGCTGAGATAGAAAGTAAGTTCTTTGTCAAACCTGGTACAAATAGTACATCCTTCATTTTCATTGGAGTCCTTGAATCAAGTTTGTAGGTGGATTCTCCCACTCCTTTGATAGGGTACTGGTAATCATCTCTGAGTGTAACTTTCTGGGGAAAGTTCTTTTTTGTAAGGCTAGAGAGAATGTCTCTCTGACTTGTCATGTGCTTAGAGGCACCACTATCTATGAGCCAAGTATTCTCTCCAGGTGACAGAGATCCCGAGAGGGAAAAAAATAAAACATAGTCTTCAATCTTTTCTTTAATCATCTTTGTGGGTGGCTCATCATCTTCAACTGCATGGGCATGGTGTCTTTTGTTATTTCTCTTTTTGGATTCTTCTCTTATGGCTTGACAATTCTTAGCAATATGTCCCATCTTATCACAATGATAACATTGATAAGAGGAGAAATCTTTTTCTCTTCTTTGTCCTTTTTGAAATTTTTGGAATCTCCTTGGAGGGTGAGATTCTTTGTGGGAGTGGGTGAATCTCTTTGGAGAGTGAGATTCTTTATGTAGGCGGGTCTCCTTTTGGAAATGAGACATTTTTCTTCCTCCTTTAGCATGAGCAACTAGGGCTTGATTTTCATCCCTTAATAGTGCTGCTTCTCGGTTAGCTACTCTTGCTTCTTCTTGAACACATTCTTTCCAAAGACTGTCAAATTGGAGTTTCTCCTTTCTTGCATAGATAGTTTGGATGAAGGCATCCCAAGGTCTTGTGAGACCATTAAGAGCTGTCATTATGAGTTCATCTTCATCTAGGTTGTCTCCAATTGCTTCTAGCTGTTCCTTGAATTGAGAAACCCTAGAGAAATAGTCATGAACGATTTCTCCTTTCTGCATCTTTGTATTCTTGAGTTGGGTTCTTAGATTCATCTTTCGGTTGATATTCCTTCCTTCATACATTTTGGTTAGGGCATCAAACATTTCTTTTGGAGTATTCTTAGAAGACACTTGAGGGATCAAGTTGTCTTTAATAGAGTCTGCAATGATTCTTTTGGCCCTAACCATATCCTTCTGTTACTTTGCTTTAGATGTAACTTCTGCGGGTTCCGGTACATTTTTCTTTATGAATTTTGCAAGGTCATTCTCTTCAAGATTGAGAGCAATCCTGTACTTCCAGGCACGAAAGTTTTCCACACCTTCTAACTTGTCAACAAGCTTAATGTTTGCAGACATTTTGACTTGGAGCTGGGAAAATGATCAAAAATTGAAAGTGCTCAGAAATTGAATCTGAACTTACTAGGAGGTTTGCTGGGCTGAGGCGAGTATACTAGTGCAGTTTGTTTTCAGAAAATCCAAATTTTACCCCTTGAAATTGGACCTGTGCAAATCTGGATTGGTACTGGTTTTGATTTCCTGGTTTTCTAGTACCAGTGAAAACTAGGGTTTCACTTTCCGGAGGCTTTGGCCACTGAAAATGTGCGCTCAAGATGCTAATGAGTTCGCTAGGCTAGGACGCACTTCCTTAGATGGTTTTTAGGCTGAAATTCTCTTCCAACAAAAAGCCCTAATTTTCTTGTACGACAACAGTGACGTTTTTGGTTACCCAGTGAAAGGTGCTCTATTCAGTCAAGCGCTGATACCATGTTAAATTTAGAGATGCTATTAAGTTCTTTTCAATTTAGTAGACAATAGTAGCATAAGCAGGATCACTGAGAGAAACACAATCACAAGGTACACAACATTTTATCCTGGAAAACCCTCATGGGGGAGAAAACCTAGCAAAAATTTCCTTAATATAGATTGCCAATACAATGGCAAGATAAAAGACCAAACACTAGAGAATATCCAACACTGAGCAATGTGCCTCTCTCTTCTCCTTCTAACTGCAACTTCCTTCAAACTTGCGCACTAGATGAGTGACTTGAGTGAGTGAATGAATGAGGCGCTAACCTCTCTTATTTATACTAGCTGAGGAGTGCTAGGGTTGTGTCTTTTCATCAAACAGGGCTGACTTTTCCAACTAGTGGCTAAAACCACTTTAATTAGCCCTAGGGGCCGACTTCTCAATTAGCATCATTTAAACATGGTTTGACCAATCCATAAAAGGGAATTTGGTCATACATAAGTCCCGACATGATCAATCCACAAAAAGGGATTGATCTACATGATAATAACTCAATTATAATTAGAATATTCTTCACAGTTATAATATTTCAACAATTTTTTGCATGAAACTTTAATTTATAAAGTAACTTCATTGTAAAAGTGATCCTCACTTATTCTATAAAATTGGGTTCATAAGTAACTTATTTGACAAACGTGCCTCTTGGCATGCCTCGAATCCCTTGCAGTGTGTTCATAGTGATTTGTGTGGTTCACTCCTTTTTTCTTTGGGTTCAAGTACTTCTTAACTTTCATTGATGACTTCTCCAGACACACTTGGATTTATTTCTTAAAACTTAAGAGTGAAATTTTTGACATGTTTTTGGCCTACAAAGCCCTTGTAGAAAAACAATCTAGACATCAAGTGCAGAGGTTAAGAATAGATAATGGAGACAAATATGTTAGCAACAAATTCACAACTTATTGCACTGCACATAAAAATACTCAAATTACTTCTTTTTTTTTTGGTAAGTTAGAAATATATATTAAAACCTTCTAGAGTCCAAAAATTATAGCTGGTGAGATAAACAGTGAGACTGTGGCAGCATCGCCCAGATGGGAAACCAATGATGCCACATGTCCATACAGTTCACAGGTGTCCAAACAATTTGCAATTACAGTAACAGGAGAAAAAAATGTCTTGTGACAAATTACTGTGCTAATCCTAGAAACTAGGGTGCCTCGCAGGGCTAGAACCCATAAAAATAAACCGTCTAAAGACATAAAAAATCTCGGAAAACCTGTGAACGCTGGATTCATCCTGATCTTGGGCCTGGCGTCCGTTCCTTCTGTGGATCTTGCGCAATGTCCTTGGCTAGAGTCCCTGTGTCTGGAGTTGTGTGCAAGAGAGCGCCAAGAAGAGTCTCCAAGCACTCCTCGTGGCGCTCCCGACGATCATCACTGTTCAACAGCTCCTTCATGTCGCGATTGACTTTGAAGACTAAATTCTGGGTGATGTCTAGAGAATTCTGCAGNGCGGTCGGTTTGGGGAGAGCGGAGGGAGAGGGGAGGCTGCTATATGGGCTGCGGTTCTGGGCCGAGCTTGGGTGTGAAGCAAATGGAATTTCCCATACTGTCAAACCACTCTACTCTGCATGCCCACGGAGAGGACAAGGAAGGGAGATCTGGAGTGGCAGCACGGTTTGGAGTCCGAGGCAAGTTCTAAGAAGCTTGCCGACCTTGCCCTCGCTAGCCTCGCCCCCGTGAGTTATACCACGATGCCCCACGCTTAGACTTTCCTCTTTGCTTTGGCATCGGGAAGAAAACCGAGAGAGGTGGGAAGAACACGAACCAGAGGTGGAGAGGAGGGATGAGCACGAACCACAGGTGGAGAAAACCGGAATTGAGACTGCAAGGAGCAAGAGTCGACGTGTGATGAGTTGAAGAAAACACCGACGCAGAATAAATCCCATGGAACCGGAGCTTGCGATGGGACTGGTTGGGAGGCCAGCCCATCACATTAACTTCCTCATCGTCCTGGAGCACCATGGCCATAACTGGAGTCGTGCGAGGGTGGTAATGGGGGTACGCAACTCTAGAAAATGAATGCATGGAGTTAAATGCTGGGTAGGAGTCTGGTGTGCGGTGGCAAGGTGCTGCGTGGATTGAGGCTAGGTGTCCTCCCACCTGTTCGAGGGCGCGATGTGCTCGGTGACACCCCATCTGGGGATACTCAAATTACTTTTGAATATAATATAAATATATTAATAAAGTGAATTACTTTTTAAATAAAATACTTTTGAATATATAAAAAGTAAAGTACCAATTCAAAATTTAAAATTGTAAAAAATGAATACATAGATTCTCACATATTATTCACAATTTATATTGTAAATTAAATTAAAAAATACTTTATATTCTAAATTAAATAAAAAATTTCTAATTCATTACATAGATATATATTCAACCTAATATACGTAAATTAATGTGAACCCACATATTAATTTAACTAATATATGGAATACATGGTTCCATGTATTCCATATATTAGTTAAATTTTAATATGTATATTTATATATTAATTTAATTAATTTATCTCATATATTAGTTTAACTGATGTATGGAGTATGTGGAACCACGTACTCCATACATTAGTTAAACTAATATTATATGGGAGTTATTAATTAAATTAATATATGAATATCTATATATCAATTTGACTAATATGTGGAACCACTCGATATATTAGTTCCACGTATTCCATATATTAGTTAAATTATATTCATATATTAATTTAGTTAAATTATATTCATATATTAATTTAACTAATATATAGAATACGTGGAACACACACTCCATACATTAGTTAAATTAATATATGGATACTTGGTTTATATGTGGTTCTCATGTATTCATATATTAGTTTGACTTTGTGAATATAATCCATGTAATGAATTATGTATTATTTTTTAATCAGTCACATTTTATATTCCCCCAATTTAAAAAATGAATGTGTGGTCCATCATGTGGGTTATATTTTTTTTGTTTGTTTGTTAATGTGGCCGAACCTGTTGGCATCGAGATTAACCTGTGGCTTGAGAAACCGCGACTCAGGGGCATCTAAGCCGTCAAAATCACCCGGGGATCGCACCCGGCCCGAGCCTCACCAACCCTTAACATGGTTGGATTTTTTGTCCCCGCAGGTTTCGAACCGGTGACTTTTCAACATAGAATGGCTTAATAACACACTCCGTCACCGACTGCCCTACACCTCGGGGACATCACATGGGTTATATTAAAAAAATATTATATTATTATTTATTATATGAGAATTACTTTATGAGTACACATTTCTTATTAAAGATAATTCATATATCCAAAAATACTTTGAATACTACAGTTCTTATTAAAAGTAATTCATATTCCCAAAGGTACTTTTATTTCTAGTCACATCAATAGAATTTTTTTGTATTAATTTTATTTCTATACATCTCTTTAATTGAACTTAACCATAGTTAGTTCAAGTCCTTTGGGGTGTAGATCAATGGGCGACATATTGCACTGTTAAGACACTTCTTGTGACATTGTTGGTTCACACCTCAACTAGCCTTGTGTGTTGTGCGTGGGGGTTGGGTGGGTACGTTTGGAGGTTATAGTGGTAGCGGTCGGAATTGACCCCGTGTCATGCGAGTATGAGCCCGCTCTAATTGCTGATTCCGCCAAATAAAATAAAAAAACTTTAACCATAGTTACATAAATTGTATTGCAAGTGGTGAGTTGTAAATATACCTTCCCCACAAAATGACTAACTCATAATTTTTTATTATATTTCTTAGAAGATCCATTTTAGACCTCAAAATGCCCTTAATGCCTAATGAGAAAAGGAAAGCATTACAACCTAAATTGAGAAGTGCATTTCTGTTGGATATTCTAAAGATGTCAAAGGTTATAGACTTCTTCAACTTCTTTCTATTGAAATAATTATTAGAAGAGATGTTAAGTTTGATGAAAATCTTTTGGCCTATGAGCCTAATTCGACATTTTGTCATCTTCTCTTCCCAACTTTTTTGTGAGTGATCCTATTTTGGTTTTTTCTTGAAATGATGATAGTGATGATGAGCATCCACCTCCGCCTGCTCACCTTCTTCTAGATGAATCCATTGAACATGAACCTGCACTAGCACCACTGTTTCCTCGATGGGTCCATTCAACATGAGAAGCAACTGGTGATCTTGCCGGTGATCATATAGATCAATATTGTACACATTCATAGTTCCAACGAGCCTTCTCTCTTTTGGCTCAAGTTTTAGAGACTCATGATCTAGACACATTTGTAGAAGTTTCCGGCCATTCAAATTGGGATACAACAATGAATGAAGAATTGTTCCTTAATGACAAACAATACTTGTCTGATGTATATGGGTGTGTAGAACCAAGTATGCATCAGATGGAAGTGTTGAAAGATATAAGGCCCGATTAGTTGCCAAAGGAGTCTCTCAAGTTGAAGGAATTGACTACAAAGAAACCTTTGCCCCTGTAACCAAATTGTTTTCCATCCACCTTGTTCTAGCGCTTATTTCCTCACATAAATGAGAGGTACATCAGATGGATGTTAAATCCGCCTTTTGGCATGGGGATCTGTAAGAAAAAATCTACATGGAACAACCTCTTGGCTATGTTTAGAATGACTCCAACCTTGTATGTTGCCTTAAGAAATCTTTGTACGGTCTTAAGCAAGCTTCTCGAGCTTGCTTTGCTAAAATGGATAGCTTTCTTCTTGACATCAACTTTTCTAGACGTCATTCTGACCCTAATGTCTATACCAAGAAAGTAAGAATCCATCTCATAATACTTGTTTTTTATGTTGATGACCTTATCCTTACTGTTAGTGATCGTAAATTCTTAACCCATGTGAAATCTAGCCTTAAGAAGAAATTTGAAATGACATACTTAGGCCATTTGCATTATTTTCTTGGCCTCCAAGTGTTGCAAACCAAGGAAGAAATTTCCCCTTCCCAATCTAATTATGCATGTGACCTTGTTCAGTGCTTTCACATGGAAGATTGTAAACTGGCCCCATCTCGCTTCCAGTTTGGAGTCAAATTTGTTGTCACCTGTATTGCTCCCGTAGTCGATGCCACTTTGTATTGTCAGTTAGTTGGTAGCTTCTTATATTTGAATTATACACGTCCTGATATTTCTTTTGTTGTTGGTCTTGTTGCTCGGTATATGCAAACGCCCCATGAAAGAAATTGGAAAGAAACAAGAAGGATACTTTGATATATCTGAGGTACAACTCAATTTGGGATATGTTATCGCACAGTTTGTAGTTAGGTAAAAAAGGCTAGAAGGTAGAGGCAAAACTGGCGTAACAAGAACCTTCCCCACCCAATGTCACCTCAATGGGGAGGTTCTTTCTATTTAGGGAGGTTAACCCAGGGGAGACGTCCCCGGTAACCTGGGGTTTTGAAGAGGCTAAGGTATAAAGGTTTAAGGTTAAAATCCCTCCTCACAGGTTACCACCAAGGTCGGATAGTCCGGCTAATCAACCAATAAAGAAGTGTATGCCCAAATGAGAACACCTGCCCGGAACAAGACAATAGCAAATAATATATGCAGGCTATAATTCAGTGGATTAGTACTTCATGAAACTATCTGACATCAATATATAAGCAATATGAAACAACAAATATTAATGAGATCAACGTTTTGTCAATATAGCAATGGAGAAGTATTAATTCATCAATAACTATTGAGATGATGTAATTAACAATGTATCTAACCAATATTTATTCAATAAATTCCTTCAATCATTATCTAATTGCTTATCATCAAAAGTTGCTGCGTCAAGATGGAATAACCAAGTGTGACATCAGTCTAGTTAGGGTTTCAAAATTTAAAGTTTTGAGAGTTGGTTTGAGCACTATCACTTCAACGTTGTGTGTCTAAGATCAGTGCCTAAGGGTGGATGGAGTCAATTAAGGAGAGGACGCAGAGTTGAAGGGATGAAGGCTAAGGACAAGAGGGAAGGGTTCTAGAGTGTTGCAATGGCAGGGCCCTAGAATCAAAACCCTATGGGAAAAAAGGCTCACTCTGGTGTTGCTTAAGCAAGGCCTTGTTCTCTTTCCTCCTTCCTTAGGTCAAACTTGGCAAAATGGATAGCAATTTGGAAAAGCTAAAACAAGAGGATCATGTGAGGGTGAGTGTTGCAATGGCAAGGCTCTATCACTAAAACCCTAGAAGATGGACGGCCCTAGGTGTAGATAACCTAGGCCTAGGACGTCACCTCCTTCTTAACCTTTAAAATCAAAGCTAGCTTAAGGGAAGAAGTGAGAAGAGTGTAGCAAAGGCTAGGCTCTTTCTTCCTTCTTCAATGGCTGAATATTTCTTTTTAAGGAGACATGAAACAAGGACCTACTTGTGTGCTTGTCACCTAGGGTTTTAAAATCAACAAATTTATAAGCAAATGCAAGAATATAAATCTACAACCATTCAATTAAGAAGTTTTGCAAGAAAAACACTTACATATCATGATGAAAAGCATATGAAAACCCTAGTTGTAAACCTTCCTTCAAGAGAAATGCCAAACATGCCAAGAAAAACCTTCCATCAAAAAGTGCGCCTCACTTTAAAAGACCAAATACCCAAGTAGGGCACAAAAATCAGACCTTACAAGAGAGTGAGTTGTGTTGTTATGTTCAAATGAAGGAAAAACATCCTCAATATATAGTGTATCATGACCTATAATTAAAATTAGGTCATTAAAAATAGCCGACAAGGCTACAAACCAAAATCATACTGTTTTTACATTAATTGCTAAGTAAAGACCTAAATGAGTAAAATGTGAGACGTCAAGCCCCTCTGAGGGAGACGTTAGGCCCTTTTGGGGCTAGTCCAGCATCCAGAAGTCAAATGTTAGCCCTTCCTGGGCTCCTCAAAGCTGCCACACGTGCGAGCCGTCCTGTCCAACTGCCACACACTCAAGGTGATGTCAAGGCCTCCTAGGTGACGTCTTGGTCATCAAAGGGAAACGCTCCATCTGAGAGGGGTCAACCCCCCTGGGCTGGGCTCAACCAAAGTGTCCTGGGTGGAACGTCCTTCTTCTTCTCATGTGCAAGAGCTCAACCAATCACTGTCCTGTCTCTGCCCCTGATGGGGTTCCAACAACCATCTGATGGGCTCTTCAGCCCCATGGAGGTCCGAGCTAATCATCTCCCCATGTGTACCGGTCCAACTGGTACCTGTCCGTCGGGCATGGTCCTGTACATCAAAGACTTCACCCTCCATGGGCTCATTAGTCACAAGGATCATAGTAATGTCAATCACGTTTCATCATTAATTTTATCAAATATATGCATAAAACCCCTGATATATCATTCAATAGCTCAAAGATATTACAATGACCTACTATACAAAGCTGAAGAAAAAGACAAAATACCTTATTGGGCCAGCATCTATAAGAAAAGGAATGTCTCCAGAGGATATCATCCAAGCCATGTAACACAAGGTGATGTGGTCAAGGGATGTCGAGACATACGGGTAGAGTGAAAGACAAGGATGTACGATATTACCTGTGGGTGCCTTTGTAGAAGGCGAGTTGTACCCGTCATGGATGCAATTCTTTCCAAGCCCTTTATTGCCTTTATTCTTTCTTTTCTTTATTGCTTTTTCTTATTTATTTCAAGGTCTAACTAGAGGACACTGCCTTGGCGTGGTGACTAGAGCTGATAGTGTTACCCACAAGCACTTTCACAGAGATGATAACGCTGGCTCGTGATGAGACCCCCTTTCCCTTGGCCAAGCAACCAAAGGTCACTGCCCTGGCGTGGTAACCAGATAATGGCAATGTCATACTGCTAGGTGCCCATGAACATAATAGGCTGGCTCGTGATGAGACCCCCTATCCTCTTGGCTAGGTCTTGTTTTGTTATTTTTCTTTGGGTCCCTCTTCTTTCTTGCTGAGAGGCTTTTTATTGCCTTCTCGGGGATCCCTGGGCGAGGCATCTCTAGGTTTCATTTTTTATGGCTTTTATCTTTTACCAGCTGCTTTTACCTTCTAGGCCTTTAGCCCCTTCTTCCTGCAAGATAAGGTGTAACCCCACAAACATATCATCCTAATGCCCGGACTAGGGGAATGGGGCAGATGAGTGGGAGATAAGATGTAAAAGTGATGATATGATGGGAGCGGACGATGGCTCTTCATAAATCTCCCCGGTGGCAAACCAAAACCTATGGGTACAAGCTTGCTAGGACACACCATCAGTCCCCCCAACCATGGTTAAGTGGGTCAATGTAAGATCCAAGCAGTCATCAGAAATAAAAGGAATTTGATGCATATATCTAAAGGTTATAATGATAAAAAATTACACATACCATGATACCTGGACCAATTACCTCATGGAGCAAGAGTCCTTTCCGATACAAGTCCAAGATGAAGGCGATGGATGCTGCTGCTGCTGACAAGACAAGTCTGATGAAAGAGAAGAAAGATGGGCCCTCCAGGGCCATTCTCAGATCAATTCTGCTCTCGGTACTCCATGTCTAGGACCCGTGGGCCTCGAGACATGATCTCCTAGTTATCCCTAGAAATTGGGGATAACAGGATACATTATAGTTTAAGGGGGACTCCTTTGTTGGTTGGTTTCATTGATTTAGATTTAGGTTGACGACTTTAATGATCAAAATTGTACTGCAGGTTATGTTTTCAACCTTGGTTCTAGACCTATCACTTGGGCTTGTAAGAAACAACGAGCTTTTGCTCTTTTTTCAACAGAAGTAGAGTACCAAGCAACGGTTAATGCACGTTAAGAAGCCTTGTGGTTTTGACAGATAATTTTAGAGTTTGGATTCCAACAACAACATCCGACCACACTTTGGTGTGACAATCAAAGTGCCATCAAACTCACCAAAGATCCAATTCAACATTAGCGTAGGAACACATTGAGCTACAAATATACTTCATCAAAAAGGTCATCCACGATCGAGTTCTTGAAGTGCTCTTTTGCCCAATAGATGATCAAGTTGCAGACATTTTCACAAAGTCTCTTATAAAAGCGAAGTTTTCCAAACTTCGATCTATGTTAGGAGTTTAGGAAGTTGTCATTAAGGGGGGATAAGCTCTAATGCCTCCCTCCTCCTATTGTGTCACCTTTGTAAATCCTTCAATCCTATCCCAAGTTGTTCTTAAGGGGGAATGTTAGGATATTTAGACACCAAGGAGTTGGTTAAGATCAACTTAGTCTAATGTGTCTTTAGGTAAAAGTATGTTTCTTTAATATGCATTTGTAGTTATGTAATTCGATGATCATGATATTTTCTAGACATAGAGTGATTCGACGACTCATATTCTCCTTGATACTAATGACTATTGATCCGTGGCTTAACATCTGATTGGTCCATTATCTCTATTTAAAGAGCATGGAGAGTCATTTGCTGATGATCGATCGTAAGAAACTCTTATGCACAATTTTTTTCTTTTGCATTAATATACTGCCTCAAGTGGCCACGTTGGTTGGGGTTGTGGACTGTTTCCCTTTTAGAGGGTTTTAACCATGTAAAAACACTGGTGTATTGATTTTTGATTTGGTTGTGTGAGTGGTTACTTAAGGTGTTCGTCTTGTGTGGGAATACCCTGTTTTGTTGAACATCCAAAACCCTAGTTGAATACCTTGTGTATTGAGCAAAGTGAAATGCTTTGCATGTCATAAGACTGGCCACTATGCAAGCCAGTGTTCAAACAAGAAGAAGGGAAAGAAGGAGACACAGGTAGCAGCATCAACATCAACTGAGATTGATGATTTTGCTGAGAAGTTCAAGAAGGAATTTTCTCTTGTGTTTTGTCTTTCAGGCAGTGGTAGTGCAGACTTTGGAGACATTGGAGCATAGGTTGTGGACAGTGGCTCATCTTGCCATATGACGGGAATGAGGTCGATGTTCCTTAATGTTTCAGAGACAGACTCAGACAGTCTTGTGGGTTGTGGGACTAGTACCATGCATGCAATGAAGGGGGTTGGATGTGTGAGATTCCAAGTAGATTTAGGAGGATCTCTTTGGAGGTGGTAGAGGTGTTGTTTGTTTCGGAGCTGAAGGTAAGCTTGCTCTCAGTATCAACTTTGGAGGATGAGGGATATGGAGTTGTGTTCCATTGCGAACATGTGCTCATATATCTAGAGGGAGCTACCCTGGACTCAACAACAATGCTTGGTGTCAGACAAGGGAGGTTATACAGGTTGCTGGGACAACTCGTGTGCGTTTCCAAGGGGATCTTAGATTCAGGATCAGTGTTAGTGACAGGTGGTTGCGAGGCTATCCTTCCAGTACTGTCAGGAGTCTCAGTTGGTATGATATGACACAGTTGGATGCTCAGGAGTGTGAGGAGACTCCTAAGGGCATGGTGAGGAGGAATAGGTTTTCGACACAGGATCCAGTGCAGGTGGCAGGGAAGCTTTCTGGTTCAAAGGGCATCTACAACAATAGATGGAGTGATGGGTTTGGATACAAATCCAGGTGGAGGTTCCAGAAGTACCTTCCTCGCTAAGAGGGAGTGTTAGTTTTTGGGGTAGCTCGGACATGTACTTTCGCATTAGCGATGGCTAGCATGTGGAGGTGTCTGAGCGATGCTCTCTAGATCTTTAACTCTATAATTACATTTATAAAGTTAAAGTGGCTTTTATTTAATGAATAAAGTGACTTTTTATAAAGTTGAGCGACTTAAGTGATTTAAGTCATCTCAACGAGAGATTAAGTCAAAATCGTTGACCTTGGCAAGGCAAGATCTATTCTTGACCATTGAGATCTTAGGGTTAGGGATTTGGTCATTAAGAGATTATAAAAGCAGATCTAAGGAGAGTGAGAGGCACACATTGAGCGAAGAGAAGTTTTGAAGAGCTAAAAGAGAAGAGAGGAAAGAGAGATCGCATCAAGAGAAGGGAGGGCGAAATTCCAAGAGAAGGAAGGAGCATGCATCCCAAGGCAAAACGAGTGCATAGATATCAAGAGGGTCGTACAACAAAGGAGGGTGCAACCGTACTATTTCAGCTCGTACGATCATATTTGCAGCAGGGCCGTACAATGAAGGTTGCACGTATGAGCTAGGCACGGTTTTCAAGACAAGTCACGACATTAATTGCTAGTTGTGGAGCTCATACAGGCCATGCAAAGTGTTGGGCACGATTTCCTAGGTCACAACAAGTATTTGTTGGGTTTGGCATGATTTTCGAGGTGCATTAATTGCCAATTTGTATTGCTGTACTTTCCAGAAATTTTCTCCATGAGCATAATAAAATCTCTCAGTTGTCTCCTTTTCCCTTCGGGGTTTTTCCAAGGGCATTGCTCAGAAATATCTATGTTCAAATGTGTGTTGTTTATGATTCCGCTGTGCATTTTCATTGATTAAATCCATTGTATTTCCATTCATAATTTTTCAGATTTGGAACATTTTATTTTCCGTTGAAATAATCTGCGTGAAGTAAATTTGTTGGAAGTGGAAATCGTTTCTGGGTTTAGTAAAAGTCAACAACAAAGTCCATATAGATAAGTTCTTGTTACTTGTTGATTCGCCATGTTGTTATATCTCATTAGTTTTCTACGAGGCTACTAGTCTAATATTTGTTGATATTTATGGAGGCCGTTGAGAGCTTTTGTATTATTAGTGTATCAATGCTGTTGGTTTTATGTCAATTGTTGATTTTGGTATTAGTGCACTAGGAGTTGAGTGTTGTGATCTTGATTATGGTGGATTGTTGGGGCATAGATGTTATGGCAAGATTGTGTTCATGTTCCCTTATAATAGCTTTTGGAGATATTAAGGGACATATTTTGTAGTGGGTTTTTCTCAGCACTTGGGTTCCCACACTATAAATATCTGTGTTTGTGATGTTTGTGGTTGTTATTGTCCTGACATGTTGATATTTTCGTTGTTATTATGTTATGTGGTTGTGCTGAGTTGAAGCTAAGGTTGGACACATATTAAGTCTAGCATTTGCAGGGCATTCTGAACAAACTTGCAAACATTGATTTCTTGGTGACCAAATTCCAAGATATTTCGTTAGGAAACTTTTGTTGTGACTGGTAAGGGTTTGGACTCGTCAAAAACAAGTCCCGGGGTGGCATGTCTAAGGACAATGGGACGAGGCTAGAGAGGCCTTCCATTTGTTGCAGATGTGAAGGACAAAGAAGTAAGCAAGTTGTCTTGGGGATAGATGTTCGAGGACAAGAGGGACAAGAAATCCTAAATACAAGAGGATGTACCAATTGAGATAGGTGATAGATGGTGGGTGAGAAACCCGATTTGGGACAAGACTAGGACAAGAACATAAATGATGACCAAAGGTAAGATGGACAAGAATAGTACTTTGCTTTGATTTGTGTTTAGTATTGCAATCTATATGGACAAATACAAATGAATCTGGATATGGATTAACATGGATGAATACGGATGAGTATAAATGAATATGGACTATGGACACCTAGTTTTGTTTTAAGTTTTGCATGCTTGTATGTGTAGCAATACATAGGTGTTGGTTGGAGACAAAATTCCACATTCAAGACAACACCTTGTGTCATTGTAAGGGTTGGATACACCAGACAAAGCTAGAGGGAAAGCCCCAAAAAGGGCAAGTGTCAACTCAAAGCGAGATGTTTGGAGCTTTGTGCTAGAGCTGAAGTTGACATTAGAGAACTTGAGTAGGAAATGACCCGAGGCTGACTCGCAAGTAGACAATGTCATCCCAAAAGGTAGTGTCTGTTGGTCTAATTTACTTGCATAAATTAGGACATTAAATTATCAATCTGGAAGTTCGTAAACTTGAGAGGCACAATCACTGTATGTGAGGGAATTAGCTTCAAAATACAAACTAAGAAGGAAATCCAAACTTGAAGATGATCATCAACTTCTCTTTGAAATCTAGAAAGTGCAATCTATCCTAATCTTTAAAACTTCAAATGAAATCTAATTCTTTCAACCTTTAGGTTATAACTATTCCACTGGTAGAAAATCAGGCTGCAAAGTGAAATATGCCACTGGTAGTGGGCTCTTTGCAACAATACTCTGTCAACTAGTGATGTTAAAGGTTTTGAAAGAAGGTTCTAACACACATGCAGAATGAAAAGACTTAAATTAAATCTAATTCCTTCAAAAATAAATGCTATCTCTACTTAAACTATTGCAATGTAAATCAAAATTCTAATTAATCAATCCAACAAGAGAGTAACTAATGTTCTCAACCTAGACTACAAAAGCTTACACATGCAGGATATCGGGTTGTGAGATGAAATATGCCTTGAGAAAAGCCCACACAACAATGCTCTTTTCATTTATGTAGGTTATTGATCAAGGAAGAAATTCTATGCACACATACTTGAATGGAAAACTAGTTTAAAGAAAGAAAGCATAATTAATTCAAGTCTAAATGGTTTGTTTAAACATGCATTGGTGCCTCTACTGGTAGAAATGTCGGTTGTAGTGTCTTTGGCTCACTCCCTTTGGTGGCTCAAGGACTTGCCACAATACTCCATTAGGCTTCTCAATCTTTTATCTAATCAAGCATTTAAACTTGAAATTGAAAGCAAATCTATTTGTTAATTGAAAGAAATTTCAAGAATAATAAAAAATGCATATACACAATGATTAATTTGTACATTTAAATAAAAAATAAAGAGTAAAACACAGATATTTACCAGCAATAAGCTATAACAATCCACAGTTATGCACAGGAAAGAAAAAGAATGCATAGGTCAAAGAATGGGAGCCCTCCAAGCTTCAATTTGCACACTCAAGGACTATCAGCTGAAAGAACTCAATATGGCTTCATGCATTAATGAGATAAGCTGGTACAAAGCTTCAATGAGTCTCTTGGAAACCAAAAGCTTCAGCGAAATTCAAAACTAGAAATTTGATTCTATCCCCCTGTTACAGCTAAGTTCTTGGGCATTTATACAAAATGAAACACAACTACTTAGGCACAAATCTCTCCCAAAGATTGATGACTCAACAAACAACTTTCTATTTCAGTTGGGTCAAGCTCAGAATGAGCGATTTCCTCCATGATTTGAAGGGCAGTTTGAATCCATGTGAAAAACCGACAACGCATACAATCTGGGTTTTACATCCTTAGAAAAACCTCCAAATATCCCAAATTGCACCTTTTCTGGAAAATCTGCCTAATTATTACTCAAATTGGCTCATTTTGCACAAAACCCATGTTTTAATTTTTCAAGATTTGTCCTAATAACCTTGGGAATTGTGTCAAAAGTTATCTGCTTGCTGTAACATGATTTTTTCCTTTTGAGTGACAGAGTTGACCGCGCGTTGACCAGGCATCTGTGAGTCGATTTTCTTGGTTCCAGATGGAACTCGTCCATGCTATGAAGATGCTGATCATGCTCTATGTGTCGATTTTGCCTAGATCGTGCTGGAAACATGCGAACGAACAAGCAATTACAAGAAATTAATTTTTCTAGTAATTTGATATAAAAAGATCAAAAATTAAATATTTTTGTTTGTTAAATCGAAAATAGAAATAAACTAAAGATTACCTCATAATCCCTTATTGAGCCTTTGCTAAGTTGAAATGGACTGTACAAAAAATACCAAAAATGGAGGAAAAATGAGTTAAAAAGGTAGTGTGTATGCTGGTTTTGTTACGACAAAATACGAGCCCAACAATGTCCACTCAAAATTAAGTGTTCGAACACTATTAACCATGTTGGATTCGAGTTGGAACTGTTTTATTGTAGAAAATGTCGAGCATTGGGGGAAGTAGGGTTGGTATCCGAAAACCAATGGAAAGGGCTCCACTAGTATGTTAGATATGTTGTGTGGACTCATACCTGTTTGTCTTTTAGATGTGTTCTTCTCTTAGTATTTTTGGTACTAATCCCTTTTGTTGTCTTGCTACAACTATGATAGGGAATGCGAGCATGGAAATCGTAAAGATCAAGAACAATGTGGCTTGTAGAGGACAAGGTACACATAGATTTGACAAGTATAGTAAACGTGGGTTCTCGACGAAAATTATTCCTTTTGAGTTTTAATCAGATAAGGGACAAGACACCTACCAACAAAAGCATAGACAACAAGGGTATTGTAGACATATCCAAACTTAATGTAGTGAAGAATGTGTCTAATCAAAAGAGGACACAATTTAATAGGACATAAGATAATGAATGCAAGCATTGAAAGAGGATGTGTCCTAGCTAATTTCCACTTTTAAAAAGGGAAGGACTTTTGCTTAGGGTATCACTTGGGACAACAAGACAAGGATCGTGCCGCAAAAGACAAGAAATCACTTCAAGAAGGAGAAAATCGGGAAGACACAATTTAGGCTTCTCCTTTAGAGGTGATTGAAAACAAGATTTTAAACTGGGCAATGTATAAAGGATGGGAGATTAGAAGGGACATTTGAGGAGACACTAGATTAGAAGATAAGGACACTGGATTAGACAATCTACACAGAAGAAAAGAAGATATACAAAAAAGAGGACAAGGCAAGACATGAGGGAGAAGGTATCACAAAAATTTGGTGTAGCTTTTGAACGGAGTTTTGCATGCATAGACATGGCTAAAGACAAGCAAATGGAAGACTTTTATAGTTTCATAAGGAACATGACAATGTAGTCGGGAGGCTACAATGCATCTTGGGGTAAAATAGTTTTGTATGGGCTTTTTGTTGAATTTTCAATAAGCTAGGTTAAGCATGTAGTTCATTTCATTTTATCATGTCTTAACCATAAGCAAGAATGTTGCAGCAACCAAGATCACAAGAAGAAACACCATGCACAAGAACACAAGAAATATCCTGGGAAACCCTTCTCAACAAGGGAAGAAAGACCAGCCAAATCCTTTGCTATATTCTTCAAGAGAAAGACCTTTCACCACCAAGAATGACTTAGCACACAAGAGGGTGCTTAAGCCCTAGAAGACTAGCGCCCAAGAGAGGTGCGCACCTTTTCCCAAGTAGATGTATTTGTTGT
>ML782708.1:296903-327146 GCA_009831015.1 Picea engelmannii
GTGAGTTGTGTTCAAATGAGGCGCTAGCCTCCTTTATTTATACAAGTTCTGGCATGTGTGAAGTGTCTCTTCACTGGCAGGGCCGAATTCTTAATCTGGGTGGGTAAACCCACCTTTATTATATTTCTGGGTCTTCTTATTAACTGCTGGGGCTGACTTCTTATTCTGCCTATTATAATTGTCTGTTGACCAATTCGCAAAAGGGGATTTGGTCCTAATACAATTACCGACATGATTAATCCACAATGGAGATTAATCCTATGAATAAAATAACAATAATAATAAGAATACTCTTTGCAGTTACATTATTTCAACAAATTGAAAATGTTGGATAAGGAGAAAATTACCCCAACTTGCCTTGGATGTCCAACTGTCGGTAGATTCCAAACCTTATACAAGAGAACAATCTCTTCAATTTCTAACTTAAGAAAGCTTTCACGTTCAAATTATTTTTGTTGTCTTCTAGGAATCAAAGACCCTTTAGCTTCACTTCAGGGGAGATTGTGGCTCTTGCTCCTCATCCTCACCATGAGCATCGAGCTGGAAACTACTAACTTTGTCTCACAACCACAGACATTGCCATTAGGAACACCACAAAAGCAAACAATTCAACTTTATCACATTAATTGAGAGGCATCCGCCTTCAGCACCCTTGCCTCCACCATTCTCATGCTTTAAGCGGGGATCTAGATTCCATTTTATTCTGTTTTATTTTGTTTCATTTTTCCATTTTAACTCTCATACTAACTTATCACCCTTTTCAAGCTTGTCCTTTCATAGTTCACTAATGCCTCGTTTGAGTGCAAATTGTAGCACTTCCTCGATGGGCCTCACTTTTACTACTTGAACAAGCTTTTGTGCTTCCATTGTTTTGAACTCATTACCATGACTGGCTACCACAACTTGTGATCAGAATTTCCCATGTTAACTCTAAAATATTTCTAGTAGCAATTGTTCTCTTTGAAATGGCATCAATCTATTCAAAACGATCATCAACATAATTATAAATACGTATTTTAGGTTGCAATCCTTTTTTTACAAGCAATTGCCAATTTCATATTAATTTATGAAAAAATAGAGGGCACCAACTAGTTGCAGCTATCACTATATTAACGGGTACCCCCCAACTGCCCCTGCCTAAGAAGGGAAGAAAAGAGAAGAAAAAATAATTATCGTATCAATGTCTGGAAGAAAAATTATTATGGATCCCGTTTTGATTATTTCGTGCTCCTTTTTTTTCCGCAAAATTGGTGCCATTATATCATTACAATTATGATATTAATATTAATCCTCATACTTGGGTTGACAATTCTCTTTTTTTCTCTTCAACATGTAAAAGTGTCATTATTACATGGAAAAAAGTACAAGCACAGATCAAATGAAGTTTTGCATGGCAATAAACTTTTTTTGTTTGTTAGAAATGCTTGTAATTTGCGGGGTCAGTATTTCAACTGTTGGCTAAGAAACCATAACCTAGGGGCATCTAAGCTGTCAAAATCACTCGGGGATCGCACCCAGCCTGTGGCGCACCAACCCTTAACATGGCTGGATTTTTGGGTGTCTCCTCCCAACTAAACAGACCATAAGGGTATTAAACTTGAGTTGCCTAGCAAACAAAACCCACACCATAACCGGTTCAACTAGTAGAAATTGACTGCATGGCAATAAACTTCAAACTTAGTTTATCTGACCATTTTATTGCCACTTTCATTGTTCTTGGCTGCATTTTGTTTTGAAAAGTCCTATTACCATATGGAAAATAACATTCCATTGTTACTATTTTGGGTTACAATGTTTTTATGAAATTTGCTGTCATCACAAATATTTGCAATCGTTATGAATCTATGATCTTTCATTCTTTTGGTCTTTCTGTAAAGTTTTACTCTCTGAAGTTCGTATTATGTTATGGAAAGTATTACATATGACGAGTGGAGTTTGGGTATGTCCGAAACAAGGCTGAAAATAAGGCATTGTTTGTTGAAAGGAAGATACTATTTATATTCTTCATTATTTTTGTCTGCTTGTAATTTTTCCTGTGTGAAGTTGGTATCATGTTATGGAAAATATTACATATCACGAATCGAGTTAGGTATGTCCAAAAATAAGGATGAAAGCAAGGCATTGTTAGTTGAAATTAAGATGCTATTTCATCTTTACCATTTTGGACTGCTTATAATAATCATTTTAATATTTTGCAGGCCTTGTCAATGAAAAATAATGCTGAACAAACAAGTTTTGGGGCACCTTTGTCAACTCGAGGGTCTGAAAATGGAAAACGATTGGCTGTCACTTGATAGATAGAGACAAAAACAATGAAAGAAGCAAGTTAACCATTTACATTTTTAGTTTTTCAAAGTAATATCTACCACTTTTCTTTTGAGATTGGAGCAAGTTATGCCATTTGCCACCTATTTGTGTCCATGCCTTTCTACGAGTGCAATATTCTATTTTAGTGATTCAATAGTGATCTTTGTGGGATGTACAGGGAATTCTTCAACTCGCATAACCTTAAGTTTCAATCTATAAGTGTGCCAATCTCTCAGTTGTTTTTCTTGTTGAAGTACAAAATTGAAAATACTCATCACTTGGAATTGTCTGGTGTAGCACGACTATTCCCAAGGCATGAGTTTCTAATAATAGTTAGTCTCATCCCCAATATTGCCCTCTAATAAGCTTGGGGTGAATGGAAATGGAACTTGCAACATGTGTCGTGTGATACTAACATTTTGTTTAACCAAATATTGTTTGCTATAGTTTTGATGGAATGATTCAATTTTCGTTTGAATAAGTTATGGATGATATTAGTTCTTTTGTATGAGGTATGATATCCAAATAGGTATAGGAAAGTATGGGTGACCACTTTTGATTTCAAAAAATACAAGAAGGTATTCTAATTACACAAACAGAGATGAACATGCAATATAGATTCAATAAACTGTAGTACTTTTTGATTGTCAATATTATCTCGATTAACACAGTTTTATGTGGTTCGATCTACTACGTTTATAATGACGTGTCAGATTAGTAAAAACATGATGTGTATTATACAACGATTTTAATTCAAACCTGAATACAGAATGAGATTATTTTCTGTGATTGAGACAAACCAGTGGAAGTTGTTACTCCTGCAAAATAGATACCGTGTAGTCAAGTTTCCATTACTCGTGTATTTTTTCCATTTTAAAGTGCTTTGAATAGTTCAAACCACCTCTCTAAGGCATGCCATTGAACTCTCAGACATCTTCCTTTTGTGTAGCACTGAAGTCCTTTGCCGAAGCTACAAGAAGAGAGATTATATGTGTTAACAACCTTGTTTTTTCCTTTTTCACAAGTAAACAAGTTTTTTTTTTTTGCTGTTCCATTGACTTTTGTAATCAATTTTGAAAGCAATTTTTACATCTATAATGCAACCAAATTAAAATGGACAGTATATCTATTTTGAATATTACAGCATTGGTGCTAATGAAGACAATGGTAATTTTATTCTCTCCAAGCTATTTACAATCATTATTAGTTTTGAGGATAGAAAGTAATGATAGTCAACTAGAGGCGCATGAATATAAATGAAGACATACTTCTATAGCGGCCTATTTACAATCATTATTAGTTTTGAGGATATAACGTAATGATAGTCAACTAGAGGCGCATGAATATAAATGAAGACGTACTTCTATAGCGGCTTCAAGAAGCATATAAATCTAGGTACATTTCATGATTGAAGTGGTGACCATGTTGGAATTTTTTGTGGAAACTTCTAAGGAGACACGATTCTTGGATTATTTTGTGGAAAATAGAGACATTATTCTTTGTTGTAAAGTAATGATAGTCAACTAGAGGCGCATGAATATAAATTAAGACATACTTCTATAGCAGCTTCAAGAAGCATATAAATCTAGGTACATTTCATGATTGAAGTGGTGACCATGTTGGAATTTTTGTGGAAACTTCAAAGGAGACATGATTCTTGGATTTTTTTTTGGAAATAGAGACATTATTCTTTGTTGTTGCCCATTTAATCTGAAATTACTATCACCTTCCCTACATTTAAAAAAAATGTAACACAACTAGTTGGTAAAAGTATATTTGTCATGACTGTTGCTATCGTTGCTTCTACTTCAATGTTGTGTTTTTTTGTCATGTCCTATCCCTTGCAACAACACAATTATTGGATGAAAGTCTATGAACACCGTCAATCCCTAAAAATGAACATTTATGAATTTCTCCTGCCACAAAGTTGGTCACTTCTCTTTAATATTGAATGTATTTTTGTAAGCTTGGTGCCATAGTAGGCTTTTTTTTTTTTAAAGTAAAAAAGATGGAGGTTCCTTATATATTAAGTAGCAAAAATAACAATGTATCTGGGTTGCACACCGTTTTGTCGAGTAATCGGAAATCGAAACTGAGTTAACCCTTGTTCAAGTATAACTAGATTGCCATCAATTCTGCCCGAAGGAAACCAGGATTGGTAGTAAGTCATGATCCTAATTGTACTTAGAGTCTTACAGAAAATAACTAGAACAACATAAAAAACTGTGAAAAAGAGACTATGAGCTTTGAGCTGAACCATATCTGTTACCCGACGTCTGAGATGGCCTCTGAGGTGGCTGGAATGACAAAGTGTTGTAGACAGGTGGGGCATCGTTGTCTAGGAGGCGCGCTGGAATATGCGTTGAAGAGCATGTCCACATGTTGGGCCATGAGAGTGCCACGATAGGCGTGGTCCGCCATCTGGCTCCTCAAATCGAAGACCAAATTGAGCAGGTCCGGATGGAGAAGAGGTGGCAGTTCATGCCAAGGGGCTTGCATGCAGGAGATAGGAGGTGGCGTAAGGATTGAGCCTGCCTCTGTGGCCTGTCCACTGTGTGTCCCCATGTCTGCGTCCACTAGCTCGCTTGAGTCGTTGTTCCTGGTTCGCTGAGTGTCTGATTCCTGAGGTGCCATTGCAGTTGGGGTCTCCTCTTCCACATAGCAGGGAATCCTTTTGCTGGAGGTACCGCAGTTTCCCTGCCACAAGAATTCTTGGGACCATGTGAGGAGGATCCCAGTTTTTTGGCACCCATGCTGAAATTGCTTGGAGGATCCCAGTTTTCCGGCACTATGAACAGCTCCAAGGGCTGCTGGTAGGGCTCCTCCGGTATTTCCTCTACAACATAAGTCGTGGGAGGCTCCTCAGTGATTGCTACAGCCGGAGGCTCCACAATGACTTCTGCAACCGGAGGCTCCACAATGACTTTTGCAACCGAAGGCTCCACGATGATTGCTGCCGCCATGTGGACTTCTGCGACCGGAGGGGCATTGTAGCCAATTTTGCTACGTTGAAGTTGTGTTCGGGCAATGGAGAGTGCCCTCTCCATTTCATGAATTCGATTTCGTCGAGCTGCATATGAATACCAGGCGGAGCCTCGACGAGGCTTTCCTCGTTCTCGAGGCATCAAGCTGGAAAGATTGCTGTGAGGTTTGAAAAGAGCAACATGGTGATTTATCCAAGGCTTCATGCTACAACTCTGGTGTAGGGCAAGAATGAAATGGAGAAGGACGAAGTGCGAGGTCGCTAAGAGAAAGAGAGCCGATGAGACGTCCGACGTCATTAACTTCGCTGCGTAAATGATCTTCATGGCTAGACTGCTCACGCACGGGGCAAGTCTTGTTGCAGAATGGTGGTGGCTGAAGCCTGCTCCCATCCTAAATGCTGAGGGGATGGGAGTCGACCGACCGCATTTAAGGCTCGAGCTGGCTCCACGCCATGTGGCTCATGAAGGCTGCGTGGCACCCCATTCGGGGGCATAGTAGGCTTTTTTAAGTGTTAATTTGCCAAGAATAAATTGAACATATCATCTTATAGCATCCCTAGTGTTACCAATTTTAGTTTGTATTCAAGTCATTTTTGCATTATATGTAATTCTGCTTATTAGGACAAACCCTCAACTAGGAATTTACATTGAAGTTTATTATGTACAATATAACTATGATATATTGTAGTATTTTGAATATCATGCTATTGTTTACTCTTCATTGCATGATTTATAAGTTTTTCTACATGATTGTTTGATCTATAAGTTGTTTATATAATTGCATCCATGCATAATAATCACGTGTTCACAGAAAAAATACAAATTGAGCTTTGAAAAGTGATAATTGGGCCATGTTGTCTTCCCATAAACGTGAAAACCAACATAAAACCAAGAGCTACCCATAAATCACTTATGCAAGGGAAGAAATGAAACATAAACGGATAAGCTACATGCATTAATGGAAAAATGCATTAATGGTTGAAGTAATAAGCTACATGCCTTGTTTAGCACTTTCAATTCTTTTATGTATTCCAACTTAGAATACATCCAAAGAGTGTTATTTAGCCAACAATAGGATGGTACATATCTACGAACCCACTCTACTACTCATCTCTATGTCAACCACTAGTAAACATGGTTGACTAACTAACCTTACACTAGTCTAGCTGCCATGACTACTAAGTTGACTTCAAGTTGACTACCTAATGGTCTCCTTACCTGAAAGTAGTGATGTTTCATCATTGAAGCATTATAATTCAAATATATGCACCAATAAAAAATTTACAAGAAAATCTTTCTATGAGTATTAAGAGTCACCATTGAAAGTATTTGTGAAATGACATGGCTTGGAGCTATTTGTTCTCTAAAATAAAACATCAAAATGTGCTTGGAGAGGATTAGTTGAGATTGTTAGGGCAAGAGATGAACTTAGGACTTTGACCTTGGAGTTGCCAATAAAACAATAAACAATGGACACTTGATAATGAACTCAAAGTGAAGGCAAATGTGTAATAGGTATAGTGCTAGTTGTGCTTAGAAGTTGCTTCATACATCCCACAAAGATTAATAGAATTGCCACTTGAAAAGAATGATTGACAATGTTCAAATAATACATAGAGTCTTGGCACATTTGGCATTTTCCACTAATGGCCCAATACATTCTTCTTCAAAACCTTGTGAGTGATAGACTCAAAAAAATATGGCATGTTCAATTGCTTAAGTCATCTCATTTTCTCTAGAGAAATAAATTTCCTCACCCTTGTGCACTTTAGTGTTTAGAATGAGGACATTGGTACCTTGCTAGTGCCTAGTGGATTTCCTCATTGGTTTTAGGGATGGAGGGCAGTGTTAATAGCCAGACACAATAGTGACTAGTGACCATGTAGGCCTATGTGGGAATGGATCCCACAACCTCCTTAAACATTATGCCTTAGCAGAAAGAGTCAAACCAAGCAAGCGATCCCTTTGGGCTTGCTTAGGTAATCTGTTGTATTTGAGTATAAGCCATGTGCATTTACCTTACTATGACCTTCATATAATATAAAATAAGACCTTCATTTATCCATTCACATTCACATCAAATTACTTCATAATTAGTAGTATTATGTCAAGCAACCATCCATTGAATGATGCCTTTTTGTATTTCAATCTTTTTTAATTAATAATCAATTTAGTCTCAGGGTTTGTAGCCAAGAATCTTTGAATCTATACTTGTTGACATTCCTTTGTTAGAGAGAATGCCACGGTCTTCACGAGGTAGCCGGGCTTCTAGAATATTATGTGTAGACTTCTTTAAACCCTACTGTGGGGCTTCTAGAATATTATGTGTAGACTTCTTTAAACCCTACTACACAACAACTTCATAGGAAGATGATCCACGGGGTTTTCCTAGCCATTGCAAAAATTGTACTAATTTTGGTAGTTTTTGGGCCTTGCTACAATTGAGTAGTTGTGGGTTTTTGTAAGGAGTTTTGTTTTTCTTAATGTGATCTCTCCAATTAGCTATCGTGCACCTAAAAGAGCTTGCATGTGAAAGTTATGGCCCTAAGAAGTTGTTGTCCAACTCAACTTCTTGATACTTGCCTTTCCTTCACCACCTTAGCACCTAGGTTTAAGTTTTCTGCTTTGAGGTTTGTGCATTGTAGGGTTTCTACTTTAGATGATAATAAATTGAGTTTTATTCCTTTTAGTCAAGGGCTTTTTGCAAACAAGCACAATGACACATCTCTTCATAGTGATAAGCATCACCATTCTAGTCATTGTCTATGTACAATCTTTTTCACCATTGTTTCTTTCATAGAAATTGGTTTTCACTATATTTATGTGCTTGTTTTCTGTAATATTGTGTGATTTCTCACTTCAATCTCAATCCATTATGGATTGATGGTATTAGAGAAATTTGCTCTCCATTGTTTTTATGTGCATATTTGCAACAAGATCAGGTTACAAAATGTCTAGTCTAAAGTTAAATGAGCTTTCATAATACTAGATCTACCATACAAAATAATGTAACATTGATTGAAAATTCCCTCGAAAGGGTTCACACCTCCCTTGCGCTAGCTACACTAGAACCTCTCTTGAGGTGAAATTGAATCGTTCAAGGTATGAGAGGACAAAGCCTATGAAGATGCCCTAGGATGAAGCAACAAGCCTTCAAGGTTGGAACCAAACTAACAACAAGAGATCCCTGTGAAGGTGCTATGATAAACATGTGACAAGTAATCCATGTGAATGGAAGAGGCGTTTGGAAGCTATATCAACATTTGATGCTACTTCAAGTGTGCACTGTTGACATAGGCATTTGACCTTCATCAAAGCACACAGATCTGTGGAGATACAATCTTCAAAACATTATTCCCACCATTTATTGGCAAATATTCCAATTTGCATCACTAATGTTGGATTCTGTTTTTTGGAGTTTGTAATTTTTATATAATTTTCTATTTAAAAATGCACAAAGTAAAATGCATGAATTAAGTCTTAGTAATAGGAGGAAAGTAAAAAAAGAAACCATAATTAAAACAATATAACATAAACAAACAATGCGAATAGTTAACAACACTTGGTTTATTGTAAGATTAAGAGATCAATTAAATACACAAGTTAGTTGTAATTTTAACCAAATCACTATTTCAGAAGCAGGTTAGCAAGTATATGATAGCAGGTGCATGAACACAAATTTAGCTCAATGACATACACTTACAATGAAATGAGAAAAACACACATGAAAATGAAGATAATTTTCATTTGGAAACAATGACATCAGTGTTTATTAAACCAAATTTTTAACAATGCTCAACTTTAGCTATAAGATAACTTGCCAAAATAGAAAACCCTTTCTCTAAACCAAGTTTTTACATTAATACAAATTTTCAAAATTGAAGTTAAGAAGTTGAAGCGATTTAACTTCCTTGACTCTTCATCTACTATTCTAGTCTTAGAAAAGTGAGATACAATTCAAACAATAAATGATGTATTGGGTCCCACATTGAAAAGATGAACGTCGACTTATTTGATTATGTGATAATTTGTTTAGACATCAAATAAAGTTTCGGTGACGAAGTCCTAAAGATTGAGTGCCTTAGACATGTTAACTTGTGAATGCAAAGGACTTGTCAACGTTTTGGAATAGTGTCCATACACTCATTTGCTCGTTTCCCAATGCATTTGTCATCTTCCTTTGAAGTTGTTCTAATCAGTGGATAATAAATAGTCAATAGATTTGAATGCATAGTTAAATTAAGAATAACCTAAGATCTATATTCATTACCGAGTCAACTCTTCCAACTTTGAAGAATCAAAAGTTCCTTCAATCATATCATTACACATCATTACAAGAATTCCTTCAATCATATCACTAGGAATCGTTACAAATTTGAAAAGGAAATGAGTCCTTCCTCACGCTTGTCATTATTGGGATACATGTTTACCTACCTATAACTTACAATTATGCTTAAATCAACTCCATCCTAAACATTATAGCTTACAATTATGGTTATATGAACCCTGTCCAAAACATTTACCAAATGGTTTGTTTTGTCTTTTACTCAAAAGAGATGATACCCACTTCTATTCTTTATTATTTAATTTTAAATGAACCTTCCAAATATTATTAACAAAAGTGGCATGGCTTTAACCCAAATACTTCTACATTTGTATTTAAGGGATCCTCAACCATGGACATTGGATTAATTGCGTAATAGAAAATTATAAACAATCAATGAGATGCCACAATAAAACAAAATTGTGCTATAATGTCCAAACTTTTGGGAAATAGAAAAGGGAACCATTATCATGTTCAAATTTGGAAAGTAGAGACTTTGACATGCATGAGGCAACTTATGCATCTTGCCATGATGATTTATGGAAATCTCCACATCTTTTTCTATCATAGAACTCACTCCATGTGTGTTAATGATGTATTGCATATGTCATTAAATCTTTCCAATAGTCGATAAGAACTACAAGCATAAAAGAAATACAAGCATAAAAAATGCATTGGCGTCCAAGTAGCAACCTTGCCCCATTGCCTTTGTTCTTGGTGGGGCTATATCATGTGCGTTCTCTCATGAAAAAGAAGGCAAGGAATGGCCGATCAACAAGCTCTCCAATGATCCTCCCTAACTACCTAGCTAGAAACTTCGCCTCAGAGACATGCATTTTTGTGCATTCTTCACACTAGGAACATATGAACTCTATATCATTCCCCTCAAAATAACAACATGTGAGAAGGTAGCCGAGTTAGTGGACCAAACCTTTCATACTAATTAGGGTCAGGGTCATCTTATGTTTTCCCTGTCAGATGTCACTCAAACACACTTTGAATTGTGTTCGCAGAGTACAAAGTCAGTTCCTATATCTGTGGAGAACAAAATGTCTTGATGAGCGCATCCAAGAGAATTACCCGGCGGTAAGCCCTGTTCTCCACAGATATAGGAACTGACTTCGTACTCGACGAACACAATTCAAAGTGTGTTTGAGTGGAGCGATAAAGTTGTAATTAATAATGCATTGGCACATGTAGTTTATAAACCACCATTAAGAATAGTCTTGAATGATTATGAATATATAGAGGAAGAGTCATATGCCAATAAAGTCCCTGCCTGCCTTAAATTTTTAGTTAAGTTTTTTTTATGTTTCCTTTGAATATAATCATTGAAAGAGAGAGACAACTAGCACTATCTATATTATCCGAGTCATATAATTTTGTTTTTTCTATTTATTTCTTTGGATCCAACTCTTGATCAACCTTTATCGAACAATCCTAGCTTTAGTTTCCAGTTCAATATTATGTTTCGCTAAGCCAATTTCAAAGCAGTTACAAGGTCCATTGTGTTTTTCTATTCACTCAATCAAACCACTTGGCTGCAACTCGAGACATCAATTAATAAAACAAATAAATGATGCATGCACAACGGATATGATGGTGACACTTGAAAACATCATAATTAGAATTGAAGCTTTAAATTGTGCATTATCATCACATAATGCTCTATATCAATGTGCTCACATATATCAAATAAAAAATAAATATATGAGCTATGTTATGACATCATAACAATGTACTATACATGGGTTCACATGCAATTCATAATAACAAATAATCTAATTTTAAGGTCGTGGCCAACCCAGACACCAATTTGGTGTATGAGACCCCCTTGTTTGTGGGACAAGGGACCCTCTCCATGAAACAATTTGATTGCTAAAGTTTACAGAGGTGCACATACTCTACCCCCTCTATATTTGAACTTGTGACCTCCTAGAAGGAAACACATGTTCTTAACCATTAGGCCAACTGAAGTTGTACAAATCATACAAATCACCATACAAATTATCATGTGGCAAGAAGTATATACATGTATCAACATGCTTCAATTCCTATTTAAAGCATATAATAATTTTTTTCATTACATAACTGCCAAAGGTTATTACAAGTCACTTCAAATACATATTCGCCAAAGAATACTTAACAAATTGCAGTAATACATAATTGTCCAAGGATACAACACAACATCCACTTAATGAAGAATCAATGCAAAGCTATAGTAAAGCAAAATAGTGCTATAATGTCCAGACTTTGGGAAACAAAAAAGGGAACCATTATCATGTTCAATTTTGGAAAGCAAAGACTTTGAGATGCATAAGACAATATTATTATTATTATTTTTTAATCTGAGGAAATCTACGGGGAATCAAGAGAGTCGAACCTATAACCAACAACAAGCATGATAAACTCATGTCTGGCTCTAGACCAATTGACCTAACTCTCGAGACTATGCATGAAGTAACTTATGTGTCTAAGTGCCATGATGATTCATGGACAACATCTCCATGTCTTTTCCCATTGAAAAACTCCATGTGTCTCAATGATGTATTTTTGTTGTCATTAAATTATTCTAGGAGTTGATAAGATCCACAAGCATTAAAAATGCACTGGCATCCAAGTAGCAACCCCACCCCACTGATATGTTGATGTTTTGGTAGCTGCGAGAGGTATTAACCTCCAAGTGTAACATTTGTACTTAGAATAGAATATTCTGGGAGTAAGAGAACCATTAAACAAATGTGTGAAAAACGCTAGAAGAGAAGTCGACCCAAGGAGAATAATAATAAAGAAATAGAAGGCCCCAAAAAGAGAAGTCGGTCCACTTAGAAAGGTCACTTGGATAAGCTAGTATAAATAAGGAGGTGCCTAGCTCATTTAGATACACTCGCTCGCTCAAAAAACAGTTCATAAGTCTAAGGAGCAACTGTGGTAACAACTAGGGCACAAGTCTAAGGAGCAGTAGTGGCAGCTAGGGCACAAGTATTTCTGGTATCTACTTGTGCACTTCTCTTGGTAAAGGTACGCTCTATTGGTATTGTGTTGTAGTTGCAACTATGGTATTTTTGGTTAGGTTTTATCTGTTGGTTCTAGTGTGGACTTGTCAGAATCATTCTATCTAAGAAAATGTTATTCTGCTCGAGGGTGGCATACGTGAATGCCTATGGTTGGGTGACAATGATGTGAAATTGTCTATGGTTAAATGAGCATATCCAAATTTTAACATGGTATCAGAGTTGGTTTCCTTCGTAATAGTCTAATCTCTAGAAGGAAGATCACTAGTTTCCCCCATTGTCAATCTTGTTGAGCACTTACTGCACCCACCAAGAAGGTCGCCTAAATAGGGCGCATCTCTTCCCCAGATTAGATCTGCAATTTTATGAAGTTAAGAAATTAGGGTTTTCTCATAAAACCCTAGGTCAAGGCGTTTGGCATTTAAAGGCCAAGTTGAAGTTGATTCTTGGAGAAATGGGGTCGCCTTAGCATAGCGCACCCATTGGCAAGTTCAAATTCCATTTCTACAAATTTTTAATTTTTTTGTCATATTTCCAGTGCCCGGGGCAAAATGACTATCAATACTAAGCTTGATGAAAAGCTTGAGGGTGATGACAACTTCCGAGCATGGAACTATAGAGTGATGCTCATTCTAGAGGAAAATTATCTAGAAGGTTTTATTGAAGAAGAAGTTGCAGAGCTAGAGAGAGATGAAGCTAAGGCAAAACACAAGAAGAATCTGGTTAAGACAAAGAGGATCATTGCAGATTCTATCAAGGATCACTTGATCTGCCATGTATCATCATTGAAGACCTTGAAACAAATGTTTGATTCCTTATCTCGATTGTTTGAAGGCAAGAATATCAACCATAAGATGACCTTGGGGACACAACTCAAGAATGTGAAGATGCAGAGTTCAGAAACCATTCAATCTTACTTCACAAGGGTGTCTCAAATCAAAGAACAACTTGAAGCTATTGGAGACACAGTTGAAGAAGCGGAGCTAATAATGACTACATTGAATGGTCTCCCAAAATCTTGGGAATCATTTATTCAAGGAATATGTTCTAGAAGAAATCTAATGAAGTTCAGCAGGCTGTGGGAATATTGCACTGAGGAAGAAGCTAGACTGGTAACAAGAGAAGAGAAGTTGGGCAATGATGATCAAGTTCTAGTAGTGCATGCAAGAAAAGGAAAAAGCAGGAAATAGGATCATCCCCCCCAAGAAGTTTCAAGGGTCATGAAAGTATCAAAAGGATTACTCTAGCTACAAATGCTACTGTTGCCAGAAGATGGGACACATTGAAAGAAATTGTCCTCTCAAGAAAGAGCAGGCCAGAAAAAGACAAAATTAGAGACATCATGCTCATGTCGTAGAAGATGATGAACCTGCTTAGAAAATAACAAAAGATTATGATTCAAGTGAAGAACATGTATTGATATCAACTCTTACAAGAACAATCACTCATGGAAGTGACACATGGCTAGTTGACAATGGTGCTTCTAAGCACATGAACGGTTACAAGGATTCTCTCTCAGATCTAGTTCATAAAGATTCACCTCAAGGTGAAGCTAGATGATGACTATCAGTATCCCATCAAAGGAGTAGGAGAAACCTCCTACAAGTTAGATTCTGGAAAACCATTGAAGATAAAGGATATATTGTATGTACCCGGTTTAAAGAAAAATCCCCTTTCCATCTCAACGTTGGAAGAGGAAGGATTCAGAGTCGCTTTTATTGATGGTGAAGTTCTCATGTGGCCAAGAGGAAAGACTCTTGATGATGCTTTTGTTATTAGTGTCCAAGAAGGAGGTCTATACAAGTTAAAGGGACACCTATATTCAACATCAGTACACAACATAGTAAATCCAAGTGAGCTATGGCATATAAGGTTCTCTCACTTACACTACAAAGCATTACCAATCGTAAGCAAGATGGTAACAAGTTTTCCATAGATTCAGGTGGATCATGAAGGAACGTGCAAAGGATGCACACAAGGCAAGAACGCGAAGAATCCGTTTCCAAGCAGTGACAACAAAGCCAAAGGAGTTTTGGACATCATGCATTCAGATGTGTGTGGACTGATGCCAACCACTTCACGTAGCGGGTATGTATATTATGTTTCATTTATTGATGATTTCTCACGTAAGACTTGGATTTATTTCTTGAAATAAAAAAAGTGAAGTATTTAGCAAGTTCAAAGAATTCAAAGCTCTTGTAGAAAATTGTTCTTAAAGAAAAATAAAGACCTTGAGGTCAAATATTGGAGGAGAGTTCACCTCAGATGACTTCAAAGCGTTCTTCATAGAAGTTGGAATTAAGAGGGAGCTCTCCACTCCCTACAATCCTTAGCATAATGGGGTAGCAGAAAGAAAGAACTGAACAATAATGGAAGTAGTAAAGGAAATGATTCATGATCAATACTTGCCTATGCACCTATGGGAAGAAGCAGCCAGGATTGTTGTTTATTTGCATAACAAAAGTCCTCACCGTGCACTTGGGAACAAGACACCGGAACAAATGTTTACAGGAGAAAACCCAGAGGTCATCCACCTACGAATATTTGGTTGTCCTATGTATGTGCATGTTGCCAAAGATTAAATATCAAAGTTGGATCCTTCAAGAAAGAAGGGTGCATTTTTTTGGATATAGTGAAACATCGAAGGCATATAGAGTCTACATCCTTGGTTACAGACAAATCGAGATTAGCAGAGATGTTACCTTCGATGAGGATGCAACCTTTAGTATATCAAGGCAACATCATACATGTGAAATTCATGATGAGGAGCTTGAAGCTCCTAGAGTTGCAGACTCAGATGATGGTAATGATATTGTGCCAGAGGAGCATGGTCCAGAGGACCATGACATGACAGAACCACAGACATGTAGAAATGATTACAAAGAAAAGAAGACCATTTTGGGATCGTGAGATTATTTAGGATGTCAAGAAGTATGGTGCTCCAGATGGATGTTTCAGAGAAAGAAAGAGACCTCGACCATATTATGGTTACATGACATTGTTATGTGATATCATTGATGTTGAGCCTACCTATTATGAAGAGGCTGCAAAAAAGAAAGTATGGAAGGATGCCATGATTGAGGAATACTAGTCCATCATTAAGAATGATGTCTAGGATGTGGTTCCGAGAATGAAAGAGAAATCAATGGTGATTTCCAAATGGATTTACAAGAAAAAACACTCAGCGGATGGCCGTATCGAGAAATACAAGGCAAGGTTCGTGGCTCGTGGATTCTCCCAGAAAGAAGGAATAAATTATGAGGATACATTTGCTCCTGTGGCGAGGTACACTTTGATTATTTCTATACTTGTGATATTTGTAGTGATGAAATGGAAGGTACATCAGGTGGATGTGAAGACAACCTTCCTAAATGGTGTAGTGGAAGAAGAAGTGTACGTGGAGCAACCACAAGGATTCGAGACATTGACAGAGAAAATCACGTGTGTAGATTGAAGAAATCCTTGTATGGTTTGAAACAAGAACCTAGGGCATGGCATGGTAGAATTGACATTTTTCTGATGAGCTTGGGATTTACCAAGAGTAAAGCAGATCCTAATATTTACTACAAGGTTGAGGATAGTGGACCAGTGATATCACTGTTATATGTGGATGACTTGTTTCTAACAGGGGACGAGAATATCATCACAGAGTGCAAGAGAAATCTTGATCTAAGTTCGAGATGGAAGACCTGGGTATGATGCATTAATTTTTGGGCCTAGAGGTGTGGCAGAAACCTAATGATATTTTCATGTGCCAAGGAAAATATGCAGTAGAAATCCTGAAGATATTTGATATGATGGATTGTAAATCCATGCCCACACCAATGGTGACGAACTTGAAGTTATTGAGTGATACTTCTTCAGAGACAGTGGATGTCACCATGTACAGGTAGATGATTGGTTCGTTGATGTATTTGACGAACACTAGGCCAGATATGTGCTTTGCAGTAAACACTTTGAGTCAATATATGGTTGAACCAAGACGTGTTCACTTGGTTGTGACAAAGCATGTGTTGAGGTACCTGAAAGGTACCGTTGATTATGGACCCTGATATGTTTCAAATAATAAGATGAGAATGCAAGGCTATACTGATTCATATTGGGTCGGTAGTGTCATAGATCGGAAGAGTACATATGGATGTTGCTTCAGTCTGGGGTCAGCTATGATATCATGGCTCAGTAGGAAGCAAACTAGTGTGGCACTCAATACGACCGAGGAAGAATACATAGCAACATGTTCAACCTATAGCGAAGCAATGTGGGTTCAAAAGTTACTTGCATGGCTGTTTGATCTCGAGTTGGAGGTGACTTGTATTTTTTGTGACAACCAGAGTTGTATAAAGTTGCCAGAGAACCCCGTGTTCCATGACAAGTCCAAGCATATCGAGATCAAGAACTATTATATTTGAGATCTGGTGCAAAGGGGAGTTGTGAAGCTCCAATATATTGGCACAGATGAACATATATAAGATGTGTTGACCAAGCCTCTGTCAAGGGTGAAGTTTGAATACTTCATGGACAAGCTTGGTGTGGTCTAGAAGGATGTCCCTCGTAAGAGGGAGTGATGAGTCACATATGCGATTCTTGGTGCAGTAGCTTCCAGAGTGTGGCAGTAGCGGGTGGTCATATACAGGCACATTATTGACTGTGGCACCAATCAACATGACCTCACACAAGGTCAACAGATGCCGAGCCTTCAGAGCTGGCGAGTTTCCCATATTTTCAAGCTAGAGGGCCAACCTGTGTGGTTGGAGGTGTTTCCTAGCCTTGGGCTAGATGGGTAGTGAGTGCACACTACATCGCCTAACCCTTGTGGTTAGATGCCCAGTCACTATGGTCTGGATGCCTGGTGTGCCAACTAGAAGAACTAGCTCTAGGGCTAGTTGTCAGATTTTGTGTGAGCTAGCGAGTTGCAGTTTCCCAGACTCCGTTCGGATTGGGTAGTAGTGTAGTTCTGTGTAAACCGGCTCAATTACATATTCCATATTCTGTGTGAGTTGGACGATTACCTAATCCAGTGTGAGCTAGATGAAATCCCTGTATTGACATAAGGTCCGAGAGGACGATGAGGTTGTGCCCACTAGAGAGATTCTACATATTTTGATGAGGCCCCTTATGCATGATTGTGACATGACCATCAGATAGTTTGTGTGTGTGACTATGACAAAGATTGTGTGGCTATGATGGTGATACTTGTGACATGATCTGTTTGATCATGAGATAGCCTGTGTGTCTATGGTGATGCTATATATAGATTGGTCTGCAAGACCAAGTAAGTCTTGCCCATGCCATGTGAGATGGATGGATGTGATTGAGACCATTACATGAAGAACATCTTAGTTAATACCTCCCTAGCTAAGAGGGAGTGTTGATGTTTTGGTCGCTGCATGAGGTATTAACCTACAAGTGTAACCTTTGTACTTAGAATATAATATTCTGGGAGTAAGAGAACCATTAAACATATGTGTGAAAAACCCTAGAAGAGAAGTCGACCCCAGCTAGAAAAGTCACTTGGATAAGATAGTATAAATAAGGAGGCACCTAGCTCATTTAGATACACTCACTCACTCAGAAAACAATGCGCAAGTCTAAGGATCAACTGTGGCAGCAACGAGGGCACAAGTCTAAGGAGCAACAGTGGTAGCTAGGGCACAAGTCTTTCTGGTATCTCCTTATTGTGCACTTCTCTTGATAAAGGTATGCTATATTAGTATTGTGTTGCAGTTGCAACAATGGTGTTTCTGGTTAAGGTTTATCTATTGGTTCTAGTGTGGAATTGCCAGAATCATTCTATATAAGAAAAGGTTATTGTGCTCAGGGGTGGCATATGTTAATGCCTATGGTTGAGTGACAATGATGTGACATTGTCTATGGTTAAACGAGCATATCAAAATTTTAACATGATCCAATGACTTTCCCGAATTACCTAGCTAGTAACTTCAGAGTCATGCATTCTTCACACTAGGAATGTATGAATTATGCGTCATTCCCCTCAAAGTAGAAACATCTGAGTAGGTAGAAAATCCAATGGGCCAAACCTTTCATGCTAATTATTGGAACAACCAATAGAGATCTAATTAATAACACATGGGCATAGACATTTTATAAACCACGAATATAAACAATCTTGAACGATTATGAATATTTGGAGGCAAAGTCACAGGTCAATACAAGAATATAAACAACAACAGGTAAGGTTACAATACTAGTTGTTGAAGCTGGAGTGCCCAGAAGCTACTAATTCTACTTCTGATTGTTGAAACTAGAGTGCCTAGAGACTACTAGATCTACTTGCAAAGGCCCTATTAATGGTAATTTTATCGACTCTGAGTACATGTGAATTCAAGAGGGAAACAAGCAGTAAAAACCTGCAAAACATTAATGCACATGCCACCATTAATGACTACACATAAGTGTATATTATTTGTCTAATCCCTTTTGTTGGAGGGACAAGAAGAGAATAGGAGTAAGAAAGGGTAAAAAGTAGGTTCCACACTTTTAGTTGAGGCAGTGAGTTGCCATACGTGCTCATACCCGATCCCTTCCAAGTTTTTTGCAGGGGTGGGTTAGCTTGGATTCGCCTTATATGCCAGGAAGGATAAAGCAAGTGAGTAAGATTGAGTAAGGTTGCAACATACCACTCACTCACCTTTTCCCCAACCAAGGCTAAGGAAACAAGTACTAGCTATTTCCTGCTTGGGGATGATGAAGGTCTTAAACCTTGGTTATAGGAGAATTTAATTTCCATTTCATTTTTTTTCAATTTAATTGTAGTAGTTCTTTCTTTTTAACTTGTCAAGAGGATGCAATTGTTTATATTGATTCATGTGTACTAGCGCTAGCAAGTGGGATTGTTCATGAAAGTTCCAAATAACAGTTATGAGATAACGAGTCTCCCTACAACCATAAACATTGACACAAAGAAGCAAGCATAGGTGAAAATCATATTGAGCAAGGTGGTGGTTAGTATACTACTATCTCCATTAGGTAAATGCTACTATTGTGAGTTCCTTTTCCCATTTATGTTGTGAGCAGATGTTACTGAAGTTGGTTAATCCACTAGCACCAAAAGGAATGTTGCTAGGTGTTGATGTTCATATTGGTCAAAATCTCAACAACAACCTCACGAGGATAAAATCCCCTTGTGTTTTTAAAGAGGTAGTACTCCTCTGTTATTGTCTAAATATATAACTCATGTTCTTGGACTGGATTTTCGAATGGGAGAATGATAAACAACAAACCCCAAATCCTTTATTGCATTAGTTTGTATATAAAATGGTTCTTGTTAACCATATTGATTCTTGGGTGCAACAATTGCTTGGAAATGGACCAAGCAGATTCTTAACAGTAAAAAGACAAAGGAAGGATTCAATATCAAAATAATATGTGTTTAGATTGATTATAACATCCCTCTGAAACACATACAAGCAGAAGATGCATCCATATTTTTTCACAAGAAAAATAATGAAATGGTGTTGATCACTTCAGATAACTTTAAATGATTATTGCATTTAAAACTAAAAAGAATATGATGGACATACTCCAAAAATATCGTACTCAGAAATCCAAAGTCTGAAAAATCTTTAAAGTTATGCCCTGAAATAGTTCTCTGGGGTGTTCAATACATAAAAGATATCTCTCATTATAAAACATTTCAATAAATCGATTGACTAGTGCTCAGAAATAAAGCTTGCCAAATGTAATAACTAAACCTCCAAGAATCAATTAGAGAATCCTGAATTACATTATTAGTCACATATATGGCTTTAAAATACTCCTATTTATCTTTTAGGAAGAGAGTTGGAAGAATAAAAGAAAAACACTCAAAAATCTCAGCCTTATGCTCAATTCAGAATTATAAACATAAAACCTTGAGAGAAATCGTGTAGAAGAAGAAACAACAAGAAAATGGAAATCTTTATTTCCAGATGAGAAATTTGGCTGCATACTAAAGTCTAAAAAATGCTATTCTAATGATCTCTACCTCTTATTTGATGGTGTTTTTTCTCTTTTAAATATGCCCCCAATGCTTCTTTGAAAATCTTTGCCCTAATAGTTAGGGTTTATGTTCTTCTAGAAGTTCCCATGTGCTTCTTCTTTTTGAAAAATAGTGAATCCTTTTAATTAATTCTTTATTAAATACTTATTAATGAATTTATGTCATTGAAATTCGTGCCTCCAAGTGCGACCCACTTCATCTTTTTATAAAATTTGTTTAATAAACTTTTATTTCCAAAATTTAAAACCGACTCTCTGAAAAAAGTGGATTGTCTTTTAATTTTCTGAGCATGATAAGTGACTTATTAGCCATGGAAACCATTCTAGAAATAATATTCATTATTACTGTTTTCCAACGAGTCCTCTTGAGCGAAATTTGGAGGTATGGATCTCAACTTATAGCCTCGGGAAGTCGTTGTTGCAAATAAATTTCCGAGTAAGTCATGAAAAGTGAGCTGATTGTTCTTTTGATTTCTAGAAAAATTATGGCCAAATTCAACTATTGAAACTTATTCCAATGTCTTCCTTGTCAAATTACCTTTCCAATGAGGTATCACTTTCCCCAAACATACGTCTTGATCAAGAGTTACGAGCTTCGAAAGATTGTTGGTCAACAACCGTCGATCTAGTTCGTGGTTCAATCTTATCCTTTGATTTAATTTCGCCTTTTTTAGTCCCACATGCATTGTGGTGGGTGCAACATTAGTGTTTATAATGAAAATCCTTCCTTATCATTCATGTTAAACAAAAGAGCTTATGGAAGGATTAGTGTATCTCTTGTGCCTTAGGAAAATTCATGACTTAGTAAAGTTTTGGTCACCCAGTCACTGCCCATTCATTGCCCAATCATAGCCCATGTGTCTCAGTGTAATTGGTTTCCACATGTCTCAGTATCATTGGCTTCCACGTGTCTTAGTATCATTGGTTGCCATGTGTCAAAATATTGAATAGTAAATAAACTTTGGGAAATATGTTGAGGGAGAGTAGGGAGAATATGAGGAGAGGGGAGGTGTGGCGGGGTAGTGAAGTTGATTCCCATTCATCACCTAGTCATCGTCCATGTGTTTTAGTGTAATTGGTTGCTACATGTCTCAGTATCATTGGTTGCCACGTGTTTTAGTATCATTGGTTGCCATGTGTCAAAATCTTGAATAGTAAATATAAACTTTGGGAAATATGTTAAGTAAGGGAGAGTAGGGAGAATATGACGAGAGGGGAGGTATGGTGGGGTCGAAGGGTAAGAGGGAGTGGAATGAGGAAGGGGGAGTGGAGTATGGCAGGGTCTTGGGGTAGGAGGAAGTGGAACGAGGAAGGAGGAATGGAGTATGGCGGCGCCACAGGGTTAGAGGGAGTGGAGTGAGGAAGGGGGAGTGGAGTATGGCAGCATCACGATGTTAGAGGGAGTGGAGTGAGGAAGGGAGAGTGGAGTATGGTGGAGCCGCATTGTTAGAGGTATGACAGGGTAGGAGAGATGAAGTGTAAGATGGGAATGAAGTCCTTCCATCCACGAAGAGGAGAATAGATTAAGTGTGCACGAAGGGGAGAATAGACTAAGTGTTGAAGAGTTCATGTGGAGAAGAGGGGAAGATGGGCACAACACTTAGAATAAATTCCTCATTAATTCTTCAAAGCTTTTCTTGCAATCTCTTTGTCGGGCGATTGGTCAAAACTACGAGTATCTCGAGCATACGAACTTGGAATTTGAATATGTAAAATGCATGACAAAGCTGAGACTGAGGAATACACCATGAACTGATGTTCATTCAAAATTTCCTTCTTCTGATATCGTTTTTTTTTTATTCCAAGGAACAAAAAATCTAAACGATCAAAATTTTTGTTCAACACTAAGTAAACTAGCAATAACCATGCACATGCTCATAACCTCTCATCCAATAACTACAATACCAATTTATTAGTGTTCAACCCAAAAGCATATATGTCTAATTCATGCTACTAACAATTACTATGCTTAGGTCCAATTGCTAATTCTTTGGGATTTTGGACATTGAACGAATTAGATCATTATAAACATTCAATCCAAATTCATTGAAGGAAACATGAGAAGGTGCTCAAGTCTCATCCAATAACTACAATACCCAACCCAAAAGCATATATGTCTAATTCATGCTACTAACAATTACTATACTTAGGGCCAATTGTTAATTCTTTGGAATTTTGGAACAATTACTATGCTTAGGTCCAATTGCTAATTCTTTGAGATTTTGGACATTCAACAATTGCTAATTCTTTGGGATTTTGGACATTGAACGAATTAGATCATTGTAAACACTCAATCCAAATTCATTGAAGGAAACATGCGAAGGTGCTCAAGTTCGTATTTGGGTGAATTTTCTTTCCAAGCTCAATTTGGTTAAAGGTACATATTAGTTAAATATGTCCCAAAGAAACTCACGTCAACAATACAATATAGTTGAGTATTTTGCAGTATACATACTAAATTAATCTTGAGAAAGAAGTACTTCGCCCATGGTAGATTGAAGTTGTCCTTAGCTCAGAGTGGCTCTAACAATTCCCACAATTCTAATGGAGTTATTTCTCTTGTGCAGTAGCTGAAGAGAATTAGTAGCTGAAGAGAATTAATGGAGATAAGGTTACCTTGGTCCATGGTGGATCAAAGCTATCCTTAACTCACACTAACTCTAACAATTCCAATCAAGTTATTTCTATTGTGGAGGGGATAGCAACCATGGAGGGTAGCCAACAAAGACAGTGTTGGCTGGAGGCGGTAGAAAAAGAGAAGCTGCCATGAAGGGTTTAGAATTTGTCCGGGAAGCCAATGAGAATAGTGGACAGAGTTTGAGGCTCTAAACCTACAACTAGTATTACAACGTTGGCATGTTGTTGCATTACTACATATGTTATTACCATGCCTTAGCTTTTGGGAAGAGGTGGAATGATCCTTATTTATCCCTACCTTCCTTTCTGCTATTTGATCAAACAAAACCCCTATCTAAAGTGACTCGATTTGAAACTTCTTATTTCTTGCTTGTTGGTTTGACTCAATTTGAAGTAGACTGAATCTATCCCTATATTTATTCCTTCAAGGACTGTTTGCTTGCCCACACAGGTGGGTACCAAACACTAATACATAGAGTTGGCACCCTCTTGATAGCCATTTATATGACTGTTGTCGTGGCAATCCTTGCCTGGGTTGCTCTTATCTTTTCCATATTTAATATATTTCCCACCCTGTAACAACACAAATCTCTGTTGAAATGAGATAATGAAATGAAATAAATTGAATTGTAATCTAAAATGAACAATTTGAATTCAAGGCACAAAATATCCAGACGTAAGCTGAACCACCAACCAAATTCAATCCAACAACCGCTGAAATTGTGGAAGCAAATTTTGAATGTGTGTAATATACGAAACAAACACAAGGAGAAATTGAACCGCTAATTGAGATTTTCTTGAATGAACAACAATAAATTCAGAACTGGAAAAATATGCATTGGTTGCACTGAATAACTCTATTCGAAGTCTATATTCATGAGTTCTAGCATAGCTCTTGCAAATGTAATGAACAAGGTAGTATTCACAAGGATCTTCGTCCAGGTTGAATTTGGCACCTATATAAATACAAATAACAGAAGGGGCAGCCCACAAGAGATCATGCCACCTGAAACTTGGTTGGATTTTGTGCGTGACAATATTAAATGGCCTTTGATAGCTGTTCTACGAAATGGATTTTTTCACCTGAATCCGGTTATATAAATTTACAGGAATCACTGTTTTTTGTTGTTTAAAGTCCATTTCTGTAGATATCCCCGAAAAAAATCATCATTTGGTAGAATCTTTAGCCTACGGCTTATTAAATCAATAGATGATGCTAGTGTAATTTGGTCGTAAAGGACAAACGTTTGGATGGGTGGACTTTGTTTTCGAACATTGCAATATCAACCATGGATTGAACCTCTTGCTTGAACTAATTTCAGTGAGAAGGGTAAATACTCATGCAACCCTTCCACAATGAAAAGTTTCTTGAAAATTACATTTCAATTGACAACAATAAATTAAGTATACACTTCATAAAAAATATGTTAAATAAAGTATTACTTTTCTAATCAAATTTATCTCTAATAAAAAAATCAATAAATCCAAAATTATTAGTGTCTTAAAATTATTAGTGTTAAAAAATAGATGGCTATCTCTATGGAAAATAACTTTATAGATGATTTTTAAAAAGTGAACAGAAATAATGCAGCAAGGCAATTGTGAAAATGCATAATTTTGGAGACAAAATTATTTTCTAAATTTAAAAACATCATTACGCTAGTCCAAATTTATTATTAAAAAAAGAAGATAATAGTGTGGACTGAATAGAGCATGAGAAAAATATTGCCATCAAATTTCTTTGATTAAAAACTAAAAAAAAATCACAACAACAAAACTCAAGAAATTTCAAAACAATGAAAATACATGTACATATATTACATCTGCAAGTTAAAAAATAACTCCTACAATACTGCAAACTTCAACCAAAAGACATAACTTCTCTGTGCCAGAAAGAAGACCATTCTCAAGGGTATCTCAAGGGTTCCTTGAGGTCAGTCTATGAGTTCTAGTGGAGGGGAAAGAGGGGTTCAGTTTAAAGATCAATATGCATCTGCTACCTGTCTACAATTAACAATGCAAATCATGTGAAGTGATGAGGTGCAATGGCAATGGGTAGAACTGGGGTTTCAATAAAGCTCCAATCCAGTTACAAGAAGGGTCCTCCTGAAAACCTATTCCCACCCCATTGTGAAATCCATGAAGTCATAACATTAATCATCCCAAAACAGAGAAATACCTAGATGTTCCAATACATGACCTTCACAAAATTAACGAAAATAATACCTAAAAGCTAACCCCATTGCAACCTAAAATCCCACAATGTATAGCAAAACTTGAGCTGAGTATTCGATCAAAACCTAGTTAAAGCTCACACAACCCTAATTGCCAAGTTTGACCATGCAATCAAAAATCAAAATTTAATAAAACAAGAAAACAATATCATACAACGTCTAGGTGAAGAAGAACACATGTGAGCAATGCATGGGCTAAGAGAACAATACCATACAACATCTAAGTGACGAAGAACACATGTGAGCAATGCACGGGCTAAGACAAAGGGAAAAACAACAAATAATGAAGTTCATTAGAATCATTTCCAGTAAAACAACAAATAATGAAGTTCATTAGAACCATTTCTAGTAAAACAACAACTCTTACCCTCTTGCAATCGACGCCAGATTGGAACCCCCAACTAAATCATTACACTCACTTCACTCCAATTCTTCACTGTCAGTTAGTTGAAGCTTCACAAAAATGAAAAGTAACAGAAGATGCTTCCCCTCGCCCGAGACCTATTGCAATGACCAATATCTTCTAGATTCACCAATCCTGGGGTCTTCATGCATGAAATATTAGCTTTCAGGACCTTCTCTCCTTACTTTCAAGGCCTTCCCCATTCATTTCATTGTCTAGCCAGATTCACGTTTGAATTAGAAGGGTTGATAAGGATCCACCACAACACAAACAAAATACTCAAAATGAAATCGCGAATTTTGTATTTATAAAGAAATATATTTTTGTTGAGGTGGATGATTTGTGGAGAAAGAGAGAGACGGGGCCCCAAAAGTACTAGCCTCTACCTTGAATCCTAGACTAGGATTCTGTGAAAATGGTAATGCGTGAATGTTACGCGACCGAGTCAGGGAAACATTTATGTCCACCTTCCCCATTTTTGCGAAACCGTGAGATGATCATGCAACTGGAAACTACGGTATTGGTTAGGTAAAAGCTGACTATGTGGCTACGTGAAGAGAGATAGTGACGACGATATGCTCCACGAACTCACCAAATTACCACAAAAACCCAAATTAGTATGATGGGAATTTTAAAAATCTAACCCTTCACATGAAATTCTTTATTTTGTTTCATATTTTTCAAGAAAATGACAAAAGCAAAAGCCAACATTTTTTTTTTACGGCTAAATATTTTATTATATTTTTGGGACGTGCTGGAAGGCGTTTGATGGGTCGTGACGTGTTCAATTTTGAACCCCGCTTCTGACCTCAGAAAAACTAGTAGATCCGTGGTAATTAATCAGAGACAGAACCTACAAAAGATCATATTACATAGCAAATCATTGCAAGGCACGACATTTATATGAACAATATTTCAAAGGAATGCACGTATAGTGGAAAACATTATTAAATTTATCACAAGTAAATGCATATTTGGACATCCGAACAAGAGATATTTTGCATACTAGGTCTCTCATGGCTTTTCCACTAAAACATAATATACACTTCTTTGAATTTGTCTATCAATATAATGCAATACAATACCTATAAAAGAAAATTTATAATGAAAGAAAGAAACTGCCTTGCTCGGGAAAGCATCATGAAGACTAGCATCTAGGATATTAGATTCTTCAAATCAAACTAATTGAACTATCATCGGATTATCAGAGTAAAAGTCTATCATTGAATTATCAGTGTAAATGTTAAAATTTAGTTCAGACAATAATTTTTAGGGTTTAAAAACTAGTATAGATTTATTTTAAATCTAGGTTACCAAAAGTTGAGAGGGATCAAATCTGTGTAAACCTTTTTTTTTATAGTGTAAAACTTGAAGAAAGGTTTTCACCTTGAGGAATTGTTCCCTCTTGGTGCTTGGTACATTCAATATTAAGATGGATTTAGGTCATTTCACTAGTGGATAGAAGATCATCATTATGTATATGTATATATTTGAAATGAATTTGATCATTTGAAATTTACAAAGTATCTTTTATAATATAAAGAGTACTATCAAGAAGTACTATCAAGAAGGCCATATCAAATTATCCACATTAAAAATTAAAATGATCATCTTTTATTTTAACTTTCTCATTTACTCACACATTCTAGTTTTTCAATCTTTTCAATATTTTCATATTAATAATGTGAGAAAGAAAGTTGATTTTGAAAACCATTCAAACATTTAAACCTTGATACATTGTCTTTCTTGTCTATTATGCTCCTCATAACTCTATTTTATTTCTTTGCATGCTTTTGGTTTTAATGCATTCTATATATCTTAATAATATAATGGTTTTAATGTGCAAATACTAACACATGAATCACAACCATTCAAACAATGTGATGGACATCAACTTATGGGGGGCGATCTCTTTTGCAACATCATAATATGTATTTTGAAATTGGTGTGCACTATGCTATTGTTCAATCCATTTCACTTGATAAATACCCATAATCATTTTTCACAACTTAATATTATCATTGAAATCAATGCACCCTATAGTTTGGGTTATTACATTGTTGAAATCAATGCAACTACTTGTTGCTCAAGAGTCTAAATTATTTTTCAATGTATGATCACTGAAATCAATTCACCCTATGCAACTACTTGATCGCTCTAAATCATTCTTCAGTGTATCATGATTTAAACCAATGCACCCTATTGTTTTAGGTTATGTCATGGATGAAATTAATGGAGCAACCATTGAATCCAATGCATGAACACTAACATGAAGATAATAGACTAAAATCAATGCAACAAAACACTCAAATGAAGGGAATGTATTGAAATCAATGCAACAAACAGTGAAACCAATGCACTATTAGTGCAACAAACAGTGAAACCAATGCACTATGCACTTACACTTAAATAGATTTATTCAATTGTACATGATCCATAAAGGACATAATCAAGTAATTGAAAAAATAAATAAGAGTCATTTTCTAATTTATCTATTATAAGTTCAATATATATCTTATTTATCATTTGGTCATATGTTTTTAAGGTGGTTTCTAATTTTTCTATTCTTATTTATCTATGGTGAGTTCAATATATATCTTATTTATTGTTTGCTAATATGCTATTTGGGTAAATTCTTTCACCGAATATAATTCCATAATTCTTTCACCAAATATAATTACATATTTCTTTCTAAATATAATGCTATACTATCCATGTTTGGAAAATGGTGGCTATAATCACATTTTTATAAATTGTGCATAGTCACACTTGTTTTTTTTAACTCTTTCTTTTGACAAAAACTTTTAATCAAATCAAAACATACCATTTTTACAATGTTAGTGAATTATACTACTAATGCCATTTGATTCAATTCTCAATTGTAAACAAATCATGGTATTTAACCTAGAATTGATTATAATTGGAATTTGATGAATTAATTATAACTAGAATTTGATAGATTGTTAGAAAATTACAATAATGCTTTTGGAAAATAATTCTATGAAATACAAGCAATAACTAAATTATTTTAATAATATATCTAGTTTTTCTTTCTTTTAAAAACAAATATGCTTCCATAATCTAATAAGTTTTAAATGTACACATAATATCTTAACATGATTTAAAGATTATAAATGCTCTAATTCACCTACAAAGTAATGTAAATATTTTAAGAAACCAAACAAAATATGTTTGGTGAAAATGGAGCCACAATATTGAATTTGTTGTGGGTTTATAATTTTATATGGATCACTTATAACTTTATATATGTGTGTGTGTGTGTGTGTGTGTGTGTCAACTACAAGTTAATTGAGCACGAAAACAATTACACATCGCTTATAGAAAACGTCTCTCGATTCAATTAAATGTTAAGCAAATAAATAACTATCTCTAAAAACAAAAAGAGGGACATGTCATATAGATCCATAATAGGAACTAAATCAATTTTTTTGGGACTCCACTAAAAAGTGCATCTATTCCACTCGATAGTATAGATAATCATAGACTTCAAGTTTGACATGAGTCATATTAGCTTTTGGAATTTCATGTCATGAGGATGAGCATGAAGGAAAACTAATTTCTGGCTCATGGATTTTATTTATCATGTCAGTAGTGCACCATTGCTACCATTTTCTTTTCCATTCCCAGTCAAGCCACCACTCTTAACCCTCCAATGGAATAATTAGATGCATTCGTATGCTCTTCAAATGGAATGGCACCACATAGTTTATCTCAATAATTAATGACCATGTGATCATGCAAAATTGATTTTTCCATGTGTTAATATTGAATAACTGTGCTAGCATAGTTTTTGAGGATCAAGATGCAAGACTAGGCATTGACACAACATGATATTTTAGTGATGGCATTTGTTAAGTAAGTTACAATGATACATTAGGATACTTGTATCAAGCTACACGTATTAATTTGTAATTATCTTCCTCTTGGGGTGCCTATCTTCAAGGCTGTGCTAGCTTAATATTCATACAAGTATACAATTGATAATTATCTTGGTCTTTGGGGTGCTTGTCTCCATACCACTACTAGCATAATATTCATTCCAACCAACATGGCTTCTTCTCTATCATGGTATGGGGCGTCAAAGGCCATTCACGCAAAGGAAAGTACTTGCTACATAGAAACTTATTCTTGTTTTAAATGACAAAGAGAAAATGTGAATGATGAAATAATCTCATCACATGGATTTTATATTTAGAATTGGCTAGAGTTGAGCTCGATGTTTATCGACCTATGGATGACATTATTAGTCCCTGCCTCATTATTGTAATGGCTTTGATCTTTGTTGTAAATGGAAACTAAGTTGTTGAATTTTTTTTATATA
>ML782708.1:327223-345578 GCA_009831015.1 Picea engelmannii
GTGAGAGAAACCCAAATATGTATTACTAGATTTTTCCTTTCTACTAGAGGTTCTGAGGCCTTGGATGATAGAAGTGATCCCACTTCTTCTTCAGTTTCTACCTCAACCACCAAAAACATCATTTTGATACTACCCATGATTAATCTGCAAGCCCTATCAATATAGGCCACTGACTAGATGATATTATGAACATGCATTTAGTGTTGACATCTGCACAACTAATTCAGATGATGAGCGGGACCATCTCCCTTCTTGCATGCAACATGTTGTCCTTTATTTCAAGCCTACGTCTCTTTGTTGATGTTATTTTATCATCTATGTGGATGCTTAATGGACCCAAATTCTTGGCTATTAATATTTGTTGTACTCTCCAATTCATTTGACCTATTTTGGTTTTTATAGACATTAATATAAAGCTAAATCTTCAAACTACACATGATATTTTAGACTTATTTTTGCTACCAAGAAGGTATGGTCCCCTATTTCTGAAAGGATTGGCATTTCTAAAGACTTTGTAAAAACCTACAAAAAGAAAAGCACTGACAATCAAACCCTACAATCTTCACTTCTTATGCACAAACATAAAGACAAACATTAAACCTTCCCCAAATTTTGATTTTTTTCCCTTTTCTCAGTTGTAAACAAGAGGTTGGTTGAATAATCAACAAATTCTATATTCTCCCATAGAGAACATAGATGGTTTCAATGAGTGTTCTCTCACGTTCCATAACAAGATGATAATAAAATCCCAGAAATAGGTATTAACGTGCCCCTCCCACCATGTACATTCATTGAAGTTATTACATTTACAGATAAATCTCGTCTCTACCCTACATATAGCAAATATTTTTACTAAAAGAAAAACCTATAAATTCTAACATTTTCAAGCCTCATAAATTACAAACTCTCCATAAATACCACATCTATTCATGCAATGTAATTCAAAACATAAAAATTGTCATTAGTTTGAGTGAATGAAGTTATGAATATTATACACAATTCTTACCTAAAATAAATCCCATCAAATCTCTATGTCTAATGAATCGTCTACCATCTATTATATGTAGTGTTATAAGCAACCAATTTGCATAAACTGATAAAACACCTAGGACAACCATGTTGATTGTCCCCCATATCCATCCTAGAGGTCTCATGATAAGATTTGGGAATCGTGGAATATATATGATTTATAAACCATCGTGGATATTCCACTAGAATATTTTTTTACAACATAGCTTATACTATAATGAAATCTTAGATTATGAAATTTATTTCTTTAGAACCCAAATTAGTTATTACTAGCTTATTGCTTAGATTTATGAAAATAATTGAATACACAAATGAAAGAAATGAACAAAATAAAACATTATCCACACAAAAATGAACACAATGTATATCTTGGGAAACCTAATCTGAGAGAAAACTCAACTAGAAGGTGCAGCCTATGCTCTGCTCTCTTTTCTTAAATTATGGAAATGTAGATACAAAGAAAGAGGCATTCATTGTGGAGATGAATTTGACACTGTGGCCTGTATGGCTACTAAAAAACCTTTTCCTCCTCTGTTATGCTCTCAAAATAGCACTCCTAGATGCTTTGTTCAACTATGGAACAAAAAAAATGCTTAAGAATTTAACCATTTATGCTCCTAGCAACCCGTATTTAACATAGCTCGATAGTTTTCTAGGGTTAGGGTTTTGATTTCCTCAACCCTCAATTAGTGATAAGGTTTGGACCTTCTAGAATATTCTTGAAAGTACACACATGTCTAGCCCCATATGTGTGAGTAACGGAGGTTGACGTGGCATCCACTCATACCATGTTGGTCAACAAGGTAGGTCAACTTGCGGGAGGCATAACTTTCACATGTGAGCTTTGATTGAGGTGATTTTTGCACCATTGTAAACGTCTCAATGTGTAGATCAATCTCAAAAGCGTGCCATAATTTTTGGACATTGTAGCCATACAAAAATTCCATTTAATTCCTCAAAATGGATCCAAAAGGTTCTAAACCCCAATTTTTCAAATTGGGACTTGCCATTAAAATGGCCCTACAAGATTATTCCTCTATTTTTTTCCATCTAGAAGTACCAAGATAGATGAAAATTATATCATGATCCAATTTGGATCGTACCTACCCATTTAGGGAGGATTTTGGTCCCCAAAATATTTATTAAATGAGGTGAGGGAATTTTTCCTCTACCTTCTCTCTAGGGTACCATTTTTCTTTGCCTAGAAATTGTCCTTTCAACCCAATATGCCAAAGGTCATGCTACCCCTACCTTGTAGTTCTAGACTTTCTCTACAAAACTGTGTCCTATACCAAATCTTCTTGATCATTTGGTGGTAAGTCCTCTATGGTAGTAGGAACTTCTCCTCGGTTTCTTGATCCAACATGGAAGGCTCATAGAGTTTTAGATTCTCCACATTCACTACTGACTAAATGTGCATGTATGGGGATAGAATGAGTCTGTAGGCATTGTTACCCACCTTCTCCAATACCTCAAAAGGGCCATACCACAGGTCCTTGATATTCTTACAAGGACCATGTAGTCTTTCCTTATTCAACTTTAAACAAATTCAGTCTTTCCTTGCTATCCATAGGATACATCCAAGGGCGAAGATGGAAAATTTCCAAAGAAAGTTTTTAAAGGGGACAATTTACTAGTAGAAATATGGATTGCTTTGTTATAAGAGTGTTGAATTTAGATCATATTTTCATCCCAGATATTTGGATGCTTCTTATTGTAATCCCTCAAAAGTTGTATCAATGTCTCATTGACTACTTATGTCTGCCCTTTTCTTTGTGGATGGAATGTTGTACATCTTTTCAACTTTGTGTTTATATTCTTCCAAAGTGTAGTCCAAAAGGCACTAATAAATCTAGTATCCATGTCTAAGATGATTCTCCTTGGTATCCCAAAGTGCACCCAAACCTGTTCAAAGAACATGTTTGTTTCTTCTTGTCCTCTGATGGTATTTTTACAAGGTATAAGAATGCACATCTTGTTGAACCTGTCAACTACCACAAAAATATATTCACGTTTCTTCTTGATTGTTGGAAAACCAGCCATAAAATCCATGGAAATGCTTTCCCAAGGTTGAGTGGGTATAAGTAATGGATGGTATAGACCTTACTTACTATAAATGGGTTTTCTGGTACAAGAAATCATGCATCCTCTAATATATCGATCTACATATTCTTTCATTATGGGCCAATACACATACCTTTGTAAGTTAGCAACCGTCTTCCCAACACCAAAATGGCATGCAACCTTGGAGGTGTGAGCCTCTCTGATAAGCTACAATATTTCACCTTTATGAACACATAGATTTTCTACCTTATAAAGAAATCCATTCTCGAGATGATAGTTATCCTTTTCGTCACCTTCATCTACATGAATTTGTCCATGTAGCTACTAAAACATGTCTTTAAAGTCCTCATCTTCTATATATGCCTCATTGTATGAATCATGAGTAAAATTCTCCATGTGCATAAGATTTATAAAAGCTATAATATTGGATGTGGGTGGCCTTGAAAGCATGTCTACCAACTTATTAGTGCCACCCTTCTTATACTTGACGACTAGATGGAGTTGCTACAAAAACCCCATCCATTTGTAATGTTTGGTTTGTTGTATCTTACTCTAGGCCTAAAAATATTGTAGTGGCTCGTGATCAATGTGTATCACAGTTTCCTTACCTGCCAGATAGTGTTTCCACTTCTTAATATCTTGAAATATGACATATAGTTCCTTATCATATGTAGGTTAGTTCAAAACTCCACCATGAAACATCTTGGAATGATAGCATAGTATCTTACCTCCTTGAATCAAAACTGCTCCCATATCATACCCACTTGCATCTATCTCCACTTCGAAGGGCTTTTGCAAATTAGGCAATGTGAGAATTGGTGCTTGATCGATCTTTAATTTTATCTCGTCGAAATATTTATGTTGATTCTTTCCCCACTGTAAACTCTTACTATTGGATATTATGGCATGGAGTGGTGCAACTACCGCTAAAAATGATGCTATGACTTTCATAGGTACTATGTTTCCCCAACAAAGCTCCTAACTCTAGTGACATTAGTAGGAACTAACCATTTTATGATGGACTCTATCTTTGTGGGATCTATCTTGAGATCCTACCCATCGATCACATACCCAAAATACACCAATGAATACTGAGAAAACTCACATTTATTGAGGTTAGCCAATAGTTGGCGCTTCTTCAAAGTCTATAACACCTACATGAGATGTGAGATGTGCTCCTCCTAGGTAGAGCTATAAACCAATATATCATCCAAATACACTATAAAAATGAATCTAAATATGGGTGTAATACATCATTCATCAGTCTCGTAAATGTAACTTGTAATACCCCAAGGACATGCCCCAGTTATATTATGAATTGTAATGATGTTTTGTAGTCTGGTGAGACGAGTGTTGATAAGTTGATGAGCTTATGTGTTTATTAGGACAGAGAGCCTAAGTGTTAAAGGCTAGGAGCCTGTTTTTGTATATGTAATTATGCAGAACATTAATAAATATTAAACATCGTTGTTTGTAGACCGACCACGAAGAAAGAGTGATGGGCAACTAAGCTTCCACAGGGTGGGTAAGGGAAAAGGGACTGAAAGGTCAAAAAGAGGGGATAAGCTTAGGGGCTTAAGTCCTTGAGAATAATAATTTATTATTATTCCAAAGCTGTGTGACAAACATGTTTTTATCCTAAGTCCTAGGAGAGGCAACGCATGCAACTCCAACATGTGCAAAAGGGAACACATGCAGCTCCAGGAAGACAAGTGTTGACCTGGGGGCATGCAGTTAAAAGATGAAGCATCAACTGAGTTGGGGGTTGGTTTTTCCAGTTTCCCAATCCTCCGTTTGAAACCGTGAGGCCTCTGTGATCGACCTCTTCTTAGTTTTTTCTTGTCATGCATTCCTGAAAACCAGAACCGGAATCCGCCCGATGTATTCCCGTGAATCCTATGGCCTCTGTATTCGACCTTTGCAATATTCACGCATGCACCTGAGACCTGAAATCCGTGAACCGTTCTGTGTCTTCTGAGGAACCCGACACCTAAGTAATCGCCTTAGCTATGTCGTGTCTTGGCGTGGGATTTTGCCGCCTGCGGTGCCATGCCTATCTATTGTTGCTACTGTCATCCCTGTGTGAATGTGTGTTGAACCGTTGTTGTTGTCCTCACCCAGATGGAGCTAAGTCGAGGAGTGTGCTGAAGAAGTGGGTTGTCAGGCCCATGGTAGAAGAGGCAGGTTGTCCGGCCTGTGAGTAGCTCTCTCCAGGTGAGAGAGTCTGCTGGGAAGTGGTTTTCTCCTAGAGATAGTCCAGCACCAGCTACAGAGCTCTAAGAATTCCTGATTCGACTTGTTTTCGAGACCCAGAGAGGGAGGTGAAGCACTGATGGACTGTTCTTGTGAAGGTGTATACTCCCGGGTGGAACATGCATGTGGGGAATGAGAGTTTGTGAGTAGTGGGCGTAAGAAGGCTCCTGGAGAGAATCCTTCTTATTGCTCTGTGCAATTTTCCTGTAACCTCAAGCTAGTCTAGGATTCCCTTGCCTTGGGTGAAGCTTAGTCCCAGCTCGGGGGTGACCCACTGTTGAGCGTGATGAGCGGCGTGGTCTAAGGCTGGGAGGTTCATGGAAGGTCTGCACATAGTTGGTGGAGATACTACAGTTTCAAAGATAAGTATCATTATGTGTTTAATTTCAATTAAAATGCATGTATGTGATGCTTGTAATATTATCATGTATTCCGTTGCAAGTGGATATATATTGTTAATTCTATGTTAAATATTTTAATTTGATTTAATATGCATGTTATTTATATATATGTATGAGAATTTTCTGCATAGTAGCGTTGCCCACTAGTGGGGTTGATGGCTGGGGACATTACAATATGGTATCAGAGCATGGTTTCAACGCTGAGCCTGGATGGACCGGATAAGTGGTCTTTGGAACCAAGGTTTCGAGTGGAAATGGTGTTCAAAGGAACCAATTTCAAACCTTATAATGTTTCTAAATTCCAAGGGGTTACTTGGCTGTGTTACGAAGCTCAGGAGGAGTAACAGTAGAATAAAACCGTAGCCGGTGTGGTATTTGACCACAAAGAGAGAGAGCTCAACACTTGGGGTGTTGGAGCTGTAGGATATGTTTGGGAAAAAGGAGAGTCCTTTACGACCGTCAGATCCGAAGAAGGTACAGGAAGGTTATCCTAGAAGCCTTTCGGAGTTCGGCAATCGGGAGAAGCAGGGTGCGCTGAGGCATAAACGTCTGAAACTTGAAACCCTGAAGTCCCAAGGGATATCTACACCGTATATCTGGGGAAAATAGCTTGACCATTGGATCAAGCAGAAGAGCAGATTGTAATTTTGGGATTTCGGCTGTCGGGAGAAGTGGGATGTGCCATTGCACAAACTCCCAAAGTCCGAACTTTCAAAGTGAAAGAGTAGACGTGGTGGGGCCGGATGACATCGCCTGGGGTGACATGGACTTTCCTAGGCATACCACATGCCATCGCCTTAGTCGGTGATAGTTGTACTATGTGGGCCCGAAGGATAGAGAAGCAAAAAGTTCGAGAGTCGTGAGATTGGAAGGAAGCAAGCGTGAAAGCTTCCGGAACCCGAGGCCCAAAGCTCTGAAATTCTGAAGTCTCGGAGCTCCGATGCTTGAAGTTCCACAACGAGTGTCAGCCATTGGATGCTAAGTAGACGTGGATGGTTGATCTGCCATACGTCACGAGTTCGTTAGTTCAAAACTCGGGAATTTGTTGTGTTGTGTTTTGAAACCTCCCGAAGTGCTCGGAAGTTGGGGCCCAGGTCATAGCCCAACATCAAAATCAAAGGGGCCTAGTGGGAGGAGCTAGTGCCTAGGAGATTCACGATTCGTAAAATCAGGAATCGAGAATATCGGGTTTGGCCCACAGCTGAATATCGAAACGCAAATTCGTGAAGCACCCTTTTTGATAGGTGAGTGGTCACGACCCGTGATCACGTGGGTTGGGGACTAAGAGAAAAGGGCTAAGGCCTAAAATTGTTACAGTGTTGAGCAAAGCTCAGAAAATTCATGAAATATGAACATTTCTTAAAACAGATTTGGTTTATGAATTCTGTGGGATTTGTTGAGGACGGTTGGCCTGAAAAATTCTGATTGACTGCACATTGTGTTTGCAGAGTCCAATGAGTGGCAGGATCACAGCGAATTGAAACTGAGTGCAAAGAAATGGAAGCACACAATGCTTCCAGTTCAGAGAATGGAGCAAAAGGAATGGATGTCCATTTGGGAGTTTAAGGATCAACCTCCAATAGACATGGAGAAGAGATAGATAAGGAAGGAAACATGATGAAAATAATTGAAAGATTGCAGAAATATGCCCATACTCACCGAGCATATAACTGAAATCTTATGAAAGATAAGGACAAACAAAGAGAATTCAACTTAAAGTTGATGAAGAGTTTGGAGAGAATAGAAAAAAATTTGGACAAGGAGAGATACTTGAGAAAAAAAGGGAGTCGTAAGACCCCTGAGAAAAAAAGAAGATCAAGAAGTGTTAGCAGGCATCATCGAAACTCCCCAAAGAATTCCAATAAGGAGGCACACAGTAGTTCAAGCCCATATCCTACTAGAAAGCACATGAGATATGGAGTGGATGAACTGAAGGGAGAAATGAACAAGATTAAGCCTCCTTTGTTTGATGGAGAACACAAGAAGGAGGAAGATGCCGAAACATGGTTGCTTGGCATGAGGAAATATTTCCAACTGCAGAATTATTCCTCTCATGCAGAAGGAAGAATTACAATGTATCAACTAAAAGGAAAAGCATCCATGTGGTGGGATCAACTTGTGCAGGTGAAACACATTAGAGAGAAAGATATCATCTGGAAAGAATTCAAGAGGTATTTCGATAAGAAATACTTGACTAAAAGATACTACGACAAAAATATGAAAGATTTCTTTGAACTCAAGCTCGGTAGCATGACCATAGATGAATACAAACGAATATTTTTGGAATTGCTAAAGTATGTTCTATTCATCAAAGATGAGACTGTCAAGATTCAAAGGTATCTAAGTGGATTGCCACCTTCCATTGGTGCCAAGATCCAGTATGATGACCCTAAGACTTTGGAAGAAACGATAAGAAGAGCAAAATGATTATATGAACAACAAAGAGAAAAGCCTACCTTTCGGAAGGCTTGGATGACCAGAAGAAGTTTAAGAAAGAGAAAAGGCATAAGGGAAACAAACCTCCCTTTTTCAGAAACAGTCCTCAAGGACATCCATCGTTTAGAGATTCGAGACTGGCTAACGTAGGGGAAAAAAGGCCAAGGCAGACGCCCATTCAGTGTTGGGGCTATCAGGGGAACCACAAGTACAAAGATTGTCCCCACAAAAATGGAAAATTGAGAGCTGTCCATAATGTTCAACAAGCTGAAATAGTGGAAGACATGGGCAGTAGAATGCTAAGGATCTACGCAGCCCTGGAAAACAAGCAAGTTGAATATCAGTCGCACATGATTGAAGTGGAAGGTATGATCAACAACCATGCCTTTACTATTTTAATTGATTTAGGGGCTAGCCATAGTTATATAGATCCTAGAGTGGTGGAAAGTTTGCAATTGTCGAGAAGCAAACATGAAAATTCTTGGTTAGTGTAGTTGGCTACAAGAACCAAGAGGAAAGTCACTGAGTTAGTTAAGTCTTATCCAGTGGACATGAATGGACTGAGCACAAAGGTTGAATTGAATATTCTACCTTTGGGTTCTTATGACTGTCTAGTTGGGATGGATTGGTTGGACCAACACCATGCCATATTGGACTGTTGTAACAAGGAATTCACTTGCCTGGATGAAGAAGGAAATCAAAAAATAGTCCAAGGAATTCCCATAGATGTTTCTATCAGAGAAATCTTAGCAATGCAGCTGAAGAAGTGCTACAGGAAATTTTGTCAATTATTTGCAGCCCATGTGGAGAAAGCATCTAAGGATGAGGTCTCAAAGATTGAATACCATGTGGTACTAAAAGAGTTTGAAGATGTATTCCATGAGGTACCCAGATTAGCCTCGAAGAGAGATATTGACTTCTCTGTAAACTTGATGCCTGGAGCAGCTCTGGTGTCGAAAGCTCCTTACGTCGTAGCTGAAAGAACTGAAATTGCAGGTTGAGGAGCTCCTGAGGAAGGGGTATATATGCCCATGCGTGTCACCTTGGGGTGCGTCGGTCCTGTTCGTGAAGAATAAGGATGGGACACTAAGATTGTGTATTGATTTCAGAAAATTGAACAAAGTAACTGTAAAGAACAAGTATCCTCTGTTGAGGATCGATGATCTCTTTGATCAATTGAAGGATGCCAAAATATTTTCAAAGATAGATCTTAGGTCAGGATATCACCAGGTAAGAATCAAAGATGAAGAAATCAACAAGACCACCTTTAGAACAAGGTATGGTCATTACAAGTTCACAGTGGTGCCGTTTGGGATGTCGAACGCACCCATTGTTTTTATGTGCCTGATGAATGGTGTATTCAGAGACTATCTGGACAAGTTTGTCATAGTATTTTTAGATGACATCCTGGTGTATTCCAAGTCGGAGGAAGAGCATGAACAACATCTGAGGATGGTGCTGCAGGTGCTAAGAGAGAACCAACTGTATTTCAAGTTGAGCAAATGCTCATTTTATAAAAAACTGATCCATTACTTGGGGCATATCGTTTCAAAGGATGGGATAGCCATGGATTCTGAGAAGATTGAGGCCATCAGAGAATGGTCAGGGCCAAAGAATGTGACATAAGTAAGATCCTTTATGGGTCTATCTAGCTATTACATAAGTTTCATTGCAGGGTTCTCGAGGATAGCTCACCCTATCACTTCCTTGCAAAGGAAGGAGAATAAATTTCAATGGACAAAGGAATGTGAGAGAAGCTTCCAAAAATTGAAGAAATTGTTAACTAGTGCTCCAATCTTGAGGATTGTAGATCCGAATGAATACTTGGTAGTGTGTATAGATGCATGCAAAGAAGGACTAGGAGGAGTCCTCAGTCAGAAGGGATTTGTAATTTGTTATGAATCCAGAAAGTTGAAAGAGAACGAAAGGAACTATGCAACTCATGATTTGGAGTTGGTAGCCATAGTACACACTCTAAGGAAATGGAGGTATTACCTCATGGGAGGGAGGTTTGAACTGAGGACATACCATATCGGTCTGAAGTACTTGTTTGATCAACGAACCTTGAACACTAGACAGAGTAGGTGGTTGGAGTTTCTCTGTGAGTATGATTTTGATATCAAGCGTATCAAAGGGAAGGAGAATAAAGTGGCTGATGCACTCGGCAGGAGAGTGCATGAATTGCATGCTATGACCATTAGCATGTATCAAACCGATATAAAGGGCAGATTTTTGGAAGCTGTAAGTGCAGACTTGCAGTACAGGAAATTGGTAGTGAAGCTACAACAAGGTAAGATGCTGCAAGGAGTGGAATATTATAAGCTTGGAGCTGATGGAACACTCCTGTACAAAAACAAAGCTTATGTACCTAATGTCCAAGATTTGAAACTTGCAATTTTGAAAGAAATGCATAACGTACCTTATGCTGGGCACCCTGGATATCAAAAAACTGTGGCAGCAGTCAAGAGCCATTACTTTTGGCCAGGTATGAAGAAAGAAATTGTAGATTACATCGCTAGATGTATGGAGTGCTAGAAGGTTAAAGCTTAGCAAAGGCACCCAACAAGGTTGCTTCAACCTTTACCCATTCCTGAGTGGAAGTGGGAGGTAGTGACAATGGATGTATGGAGTGCTAGAAGGTTAAAGCTGAGCAAAGGCACCCAACAAGGTTGCTTCAACCTTTACCCATTCCTGAGTGGAAGTGGGAGGTAGTGACAATGGATTTCATCACAGGAATTCCCAGGACCGACAAGCAACATGATTCAATCATGGTGGTGGTGGACAAGCTTACAAAAGTTGTCCATTTCATTCTGTTAAAGACTACTCACAAGGCAACAGATGTTTCCGACATCTTTATGAGGGAAGTAGCAAGATTGCATGATATTCCCAAGACAATTGTGTCTGACAGAGACCCAAAATTTACCTCAAATTTCTGGAAAGGGTTATTCAAGGGGTTTAGAATGAATCTGAACTTTAGCACAACCTATCATCCTGAGTCTGATGGGCAAACAGAGCGGGTGAATCGAGTGATAGAAGACATACTAAGGATGTATGTGATGGACAAACCATCTAAATGGGAAGACTACGTACACTTGGTAGAATTCGCCTACAACAATGGGTATCGAGCATCGTTGAAGATGAGCCCATTTGAAGCACTTTATGGCAGAAAGTGCAATACTCCAGTAAGATGGGATAATCCAGTTGATAGGGCAATAGTTGGGCTAGCGTTGCTCAAGGAAATGGAAGAAAAAATGCTAAAAATTAAGCAGAATTTGAAAGATGCCCAAGACAGGAATAAAAGTTATGTTGATAAGAACAGAAGCCACATAGAGTTTAAAGTGGGAGAGCATGTTTTCCTGAAAGTGAAAGCTAACATAAGTTTCCTGAAGCTGGGAAACTGCGCCAAGTTGGCAGCCAGATTTTGTGGACCATTTGAAATCCTAGAAAGGATTGGTCCAGTTGCATATATGCTTGCATTACCTGCATCCGTGACTATACATAATGTGTTTCATGTTTCATTTCTTAAGAAATATATACCTGATGCTAATCATGTAATCGATTGGAATGTGATTCAAGTGGAGCAAGAAGGTGTCCTACAAGTGCATCATGTGCGCATATTGGACCAGAAAAGAAAACAGCTCCAGAATCGAGCCATAGGGCTTGTAAAGGTCCAGTGGACCTGGTATGGTCCTTAGGACGCGACATGGGAGCATGAAGATGTTATGAGGGAAGAATACCCACATCTTTTTGAATATTTTGAAAATCTTGCTGATACTGTGTAAAGAGTTTCACTGAGAACAATGCAAAAATAAGGGGAGGGGATTGTAATACCCCAAGGACGTGCCCCAGTTATATTATGAATTATAATCATGTTTTGTAGGCTGGTGAGCTGAGTGTTGATAATATGGTGGGCTTATGTGTTTATTAGGCCAGAGAGCCTAAGTGTTAAAGGCTAGGAGCCTATTTTTGTATATGTAATTATGCAGAACATTAATAAAGATTAAACATCGTTGTGCGCAGACCGACATAACTGGTGCGTTACATAAACCAAATGGCATGGCCAAACTTTCATACAAACCTTGCCTGGTCTTGAAGAATATATTCCACGTGTCTTCTTCTTTGACACATACCTACTGGTATCCCGATTTGAGATCCAACTTGGTGAAGTACTTGGCATGTTGTAATTGGTCTAAAAAATCATCGATCCTAGGTAGAGGGTATCAATTCTTGAATACAATCTTATTTAAATCTTTGTAGTCGATACACATTCACCAAGTCCCATCCTTCTAGGGTATTATCATGATAGATGAACCACAAGGTGAGGTGCTTGGTGAAATAACTCCCTGTGCTACAATTGTTTCTTCACTTCATTTGCTTCCATAATAGATTGTCTATACAATCTAATATTTGGTAATGGGGAGTCGGGAAACAACTGTATCTTGTGATCCACTTCCCTCTTAGGTGGTATCTCTTTAGGCTCCTCGAACAATCCTCTGTATGCCTGCACCGATGCCTCAAACCATTTTTTCTACTTTCTAGTACATCCCTCTAGGGATGTCGTTACTCTTACTCATTCATCACCCAACCAATTATCTCTTGAGAAAATAAAAACATACTTCTTACTTGAACTAATCAACTTTTTTGCTTGGTTGGCACTGTTACCCCCTCTCATCTAGGGGTAACTAGAGGAGATCATTCTTCTTTATCCACATTGTAGATAGTGTTCCTAGAGATAATGACCAACATTCTCCACAAAAAACAACCCCTCAAATGCCTCTTCCTCATCATTGTTTATATCATCCATTTGATCAATAGACTCATATGATCATGGTGGTCCAACACACATAAGGTATATTAGCCATTATTTCATACATAATGTTTACTTTTAATGTATTGGGACTTTAGGTAAGGATCATAGGTTGAAGTCAAATAATGAATCCCGATGCTTGGAAGTTATGATCTTAGCCTTGTTTCACCTTGGTGGCCATCATATCTGTTATAGTCAACTATTGTCACTCTTGGGAAAAAGGGGTACTATTGGGAGGCCTTGATAGGGGTAATGTGCCCGTACCTTTCCATAATTAACACTTTCCATATATTTTCCTCTTAATTTCCTATATTTTGGGAATGGTTGTTACATGTATCCCGAAAGGTCTGTACTTCATTCTCCTATGAGAAGAAAGGGCTTGATTGCCCAAGGTTGATGCAAATGTAAAAAAAGAATGGAAAGAGCATGTTATAAATTCAAAATGCAAAAGAAAATTAAAGGGATATGAATGATAAATACAAATACAAGTTATCTTGAGCTCTACCGCCTCATTATAAATCCATCACCCCAATTCCTAATGCACTTAATGCATATCTAAAAAAGGGACTTAACTTAATTATCCGGACGTAATAAATGCATAAACCTAAAAAAGGGGCTTGCAAAGAAAAATAATCAATATCAAAAGGAAATATAAGGGTGGAAAGAAACAATGTTGAGGAAAGGGTAACTCAATACATTAAGCATCCACTCTACAAAAGCACTCATGGAGATGAACATAGCACGTGGCCTTGCAGGTCAATGACACCATGACCATGAACTAAACCCCATGCCATAACATTCACTCACACTTACTTTGATTGGTTTCTTGGAAAATACTCCTCTACTTGGGTATTGACACACCTAATAGGTTTCTATGATGGCCCTCCCATACTTAAAATTGGAAAATTGCATAAAGTCATAAGCTAGTGTTAAGTTTGAAAAAGATACCTGATGTGAATTAATTACATGGATTTTCAATTAAAATGTAACTCGATTTTTATGATTCTAATGACTCTAGTACACATGAATCTAATGACTTGATTTTTATTATTCTAATGACTCGATTTTTATGATTCTAATGTGAAAATTTCTAGTACACATGAATCATGATTGATTCATGTGTATTATAGTGAGATTGTTCATGAAAGTTCCAAATAACAATTATGAGATAACGGGTCTCCCTACAACCATAATGACTGACACAAAGAAGAAAGCATAGGTGAAAATCAGATTGAGCAAGGTGGTGGTTAGTATATTGTTATCTCTATTAGGTAAATGCTACTATTGTGAGTTCATTTTCCTGTTTATGTTGCGAGAAGATATTATTGAAGTTGGTTCATCCACTAGCACCAAAAGGAATTTTGCTAGGTGTTGATGTTCATATTGGTCAAAATCTCAACAACAACCTCACGAGGATAAAATCCCCCTTTGTTTTTAAAGAGGTAGTACTCCTATGTTATTGTCTAAAAGATATAGCTCATGTTCTTGGACTGGATTTTCGAATGGGAGAATGATAAACATCAAACCCAAAATCCTTTATTGCATTAGTTTGTATATAAAATGGTTCTTGATAACCATATTTCTTCTTGGGTGCAACAATTGCTTGGAAATGGACCAAGTAGAATCTTAACATTAAAAAGATAAAGGAAGGCTTCAATATCAAAATAATATGTGCTTAGATTCATTATAACATCCCTCTGAAACACATACAAACAAAATATGCATCCATATTTTCTCACAAGAAAAATAATGAAATGGTGTTGATCACTTCAGAGAACTTTAAATGATTATTGCATTTAAAAATAAAAATAATATGATGGACATACTCCAAAAATATCGTACTCAGAAATCCATAGTCTAAGAAATATTTAAAGTTATGCCCCAAAATATATATCTGGGGAGTTCAATACATAAAAAATATCTCTCATTATAAAGTGTTTCAGTAAATCGATTGACTAGTGCTCAGAAATAAAGCTTGTCAAATGTAAGAACTAAACTTCCAAGAATCAATTAGACAATCTTGAATTACATTATTAGTCACATATATGGATTTAAAGTATTCTTATTGATGTTTTAGGAACAAATATGGAAGAATAAAATAAAAACACCCAAAAGTCTCAGCCTTATGCTCAGTTCATAATTACAAACATAAAGCCTTGAGAGAAATCGTGTAGAAGAAGAAAAAACAAGAAAATGGAGATCTGTATTTATAGATGAGAAAGTTGGTTGCGTACTAAAGTCTAAACAATGTTATTCTAATGATATCTACCTCTTCTTTGATGGTGTTTTTTCTCTTTTAAATCTGCTCCCAATGCTTCTTTGAAAAGCTTTTCCCTAGTAGTTATGGTTTATGTTCTTCTAGAAGTTCCCACATGCTTCTTCTTTTTGGAAAAGAGTGAATCCTTTTAATTAATTCTTTATTGAATACTTATTAATGAATTTGTGTCATTGAAATGTGTGCCTCCAAGTGTGTCTCACTTCATCTTTTTATAAAAGTTGTTTAATAAACTTCTATTTCCAAAATTTAAAACTGACTGTCTGGAAAAAGTGGACTGTATTTTAATTTTCTGAGCATGATAAGTGACTTATTAGCCATGGAAACCATTCTAGAAATAATATTCATTATTCCTTCTTTCCAACGAGTCCTCTTGAGTGAAATTTGGAGGTATTGATCTCAACTTATAGCCTCGGGAAGTCGATGTTGCAAATAAATTTCAGAGTAAGTCACAAAAAGTGAGCTGATTGTTCTTTTAATTTCAAGAAAAATTATGTCCAAATTAAACTATTGAAACTTATTACACCATCTTCCTTGTCAAATTACCTTTCCAACGAGGTATTGCTTGCCCCAAACATATGTCTTTATCAATAGTTACGAGCTTTGAAAGATCGTTTCTCAATAGTCGTCGATCTGGTTCGTGGTTCAATCTTATCCTTTGATTTAATTTCACATTTTTTAGTCCCACATGATTGTGTCAGGTGCAACATTAATTTTTATAATGAAAATCATTCCTTATCATTCATGTGAAACAAAAGAACTTATGGAAGGCTTAGTGTATCTCTTGTGCCTTAGGAAAATTCATGACTTAGTAAAATTTTGGTCACCCAGTCACTACCCATCCATCGCCCAATCATCACCCATGTGTCTCAGTGTAATTGGTTTCCACATGTCTCAGTATTATTGATTGCCATGTGTCTTAGTATCATTGGTTTCCATGTGTCAAAATATTGAATAGTAAATAAACTTTGGGAAATATGTTAAGGGAGAGTAGGGAGAATATGAGGAGAGGGGAGGTGTGGTGAGGTATTGAAGTTGATTCCCATTCATCACCTAGTCATCGTCCATGTGTTTTAGTGTAATTGGTTTCCATGTGTCAAAATGAATAGTAAATATAAACTTTGGGAAATGTGTTAAGTAAGGGAGAGTAGGGAGAATATGACGAGAGGGGAGGTATGGCGGGGTCACAGGGTATAATGTAGTGGAATGAGGAAGGGGGAGTGGTGATCCGGATTATTTTCGGCACGAAATGAGAGCGGAGATATAATAAAGAAAGGCACAAAGATATTGCAGATATTCAATAATATAACAGAAATGTATCAGAGATGCAACCATAGACACAGATATACAGTAATACATGATTTCTATTAATCAAAGAAATGTACAGAGACTGTAAAAATACAGAGTGAAAAACTCGCTAGAATGGTGGTAGCTTATCTCTGAGAAGAGATGTGACGGCTACTCGCATTCACAAGAAGATGATTACAATGAGGCTCTGAAGGCCCTTTTACAATAAACGGGAATGCCAAAAATCCTAGACATCCAAAAACCTAACCCTGGGAGATGAAGCACCAAAAGTCATGTGGGCCCCGTTTGAGTAAGTTGGTACATCAACTTCACGGGGTCGTAACTTTTGCATACGATCTTCGTTTTAGGCATATGATAGCCCATTGGAAAGATCTATCCAAGGACTACAACATTTTGCACAAAATTTCATGATGAAATTTTGCAACCGCAACATACCCCAAAAAACATCGTTTAGGGCCTCAAAACGGCTCCAGAAGTTCAAGACTCGAAAAACTGCTAAAAATAGTAAATTGCCAAAATTGCCAGAAAACTGTTTTGAGCCAGTCGGAAAAGGTGGGTGGCCACCGATATCCACCTGGATCAATCCTCCCTCCTTAGGAAGCAATGGTCTCCATTGCGTTGATTTCCTAGGGGAGAGGGAAAAGCGTTTGTTGGATCTACATCTGGGTGATTTGCTTGTATTGTTGGAGATGTCGCATTGCTTAGTTTGTGGAAGTCTGTCATGACCCTGTTGAAGTTGAGGTTGTTCAACCAGTCGAGCTACATGAGAGGAAGGTGTGCATAAGGAATCTTTGTGCTTTGTTGCAACCTTGTCGACTTGCTTCTGCTAGATAGAAGGTGCAGGGGGCGAGACTGTAGTGGTTGCAATGTCCTTCTGTTCCCTTTTTGAACAGATTGTGAAGAAGCTAAATTTTGTAGTATGATATACTACCTTGCGGCACTGTTTAGGTGGGGCAGTAGTTGGAACTACCTCTGGTATCCTATAGAGATGACCCCCCAGAGTAATAATGACACTACGGGGTCGAGACTCATAGATAGCATGGCGTTTCCACATATATGGTTGGCCCAATAGTACATCACACACATCCAGTGGGGCAACATCACATAATACCTCATCCTTGAAGGGTTGGATGCCGTATGACAATCGACACTGTTGGCTGACACGAAGATCTCGTCATTGGCGAAGCCACCCAATGCTGTATGGTTGCGGGTGTGGTGTTGTCGACAATCCCAACTGTTTGACGACCTTTGTTAAGATGAGGTTCTTCTGGCTTCCGCTATCAACAATAAAATGCAGCGGGGTCCCCTTCACCCACATATGTGAATGAAAAAGGCGCTCCCCCTCTTCTGGATCTATTGGTTCTTCTGGTTGAATTGTTGCGGTCGCAACAATAGCAGTGGGGTCTGCATCGATGATCTGTCTTTTACCAGTATTTTCAGAATCAGATTCTGAATCAGGGTTCGGCTCCTTGTCTTTGATCTCGGCCATCAATGACTATTTTTAGCGACATTCGTCAGTGTTGTGCCAGGGGCTTTTGTGGAAATCGCACCATTTTCCGGTGTCCTTCTTTGTCTTCCCGTGACCCTTGTTTTCCTGTGGCTTGGACTGGTTTTCGGGAGACTGTTTGTTAGGGTTGTTTTTGTCATACTTTGGTTGTTGTGGATTTGCAGACCCGAACTCCCATTTGTTCTGGTGCTTAAATTTCTGTTCGATTTTAACAACATATCGATAGGCAGCACCGAGTGATGAGATGTCCAGAAAATCCATTTCAGTTTGGATGT